>WBZZ01003862.1:10000-32500 GCA_019918135.1 Paulinella micropora | reverse complement strand
ATTCAAAGCTGTAGAAGTCATCATCGCATCTTTTCAAGAGGATGAGCTTACCGATAAGTCTTGGAAGTCTAGCTTCTACAACGTGCTGACCTATGACTTGTTCCTGATTGCGGAGTTGATCTGGCAGTCGGTGGAGGAATACATCTACGACAAGTGTAAGAAAGCTCCTACACAAGTGGAAAAGGATAAGTTATTCGACAAACTGAACAAGGTTACAAGGATGGGAAACCCGTGGACGTTCTTGACTGACGAATTCAAAGGGGCGCACAACATTTTGAACGAGCACATTGATGCGAAGGTAAGGAAGGAAGCAGTGCAACAAATTTCAACGACCTAAAAGATGATGGTCTATGAACGCTTTGCAAGTGAACCTGAAACGAGCTGCATCTGACAGCTTACTGCCTCTGGGATTCAATCAAGCAGATGAAGTTGGAAGGCCGAACTTACTTGGAAACAATCAAGAAATATTGGTTGAAATGGGGACCCAAAACTGTGGATCAAGTGTGCAAGCATGCACAGCACCAGAGTGGAGCAAGATGGACGGAGTTCAAACAAAAGATTATGAAGAATCTGGATGATGCAATAGAGATGGAATACCCAACGGAAGAGGATTCGCCTACTCTGTCTTCATCTTCATCTTCGTCTTCGTCTTCGTCTTCGTCGTCGTCTTCATCGTCGTCTTCGTCTTCGTCTTCTTCATCCTCTAGTCACGCTGGTGCTGGATCCAGTGCAACAGAAACATGCCGAAAAACTGGCAAGAGAGAAAATGGAAAAGGAAAAAGCAGACAAAGAAAAGGCTGAGAAGGAGAAAGAAGGAAGCAAAGCAGAGATGGAAGATGAAGGCGGAGGAGACGAAACACCACCCAGTCAAACTGAGGAGGACAAGAAGAAGGAATGGTCAACTGCAGGAATATCCAAGGAAGCCAGGATTGGGTCCAATTACACAGGAGTGATTCGGGCAAAAATCCTTTGGTTTTTGTGTTTGCGACATTTGGTAGTGGCACTTGGAAGCCTGATGAAAGATGCTCACCAGGATGCTTCAGACAGGGAGACATTGTACCTGAAGATCAAAGTGCAACAAGAGGAGCATCGTTCTGGGAGTGCTCGTTATGGGAAAGGCCTCGTCGAATCTCCAAAGAGAGACAGGGATTCAGATGTCACAAGTTCGTCGAAACGAACCAAATCGTCAACAGAGCATGGTGGTAGTGACGTGAATTTGGAACGTGAAAAAGTCAAAAGGGTGGCGGATATTCTGCAAAAGCAGGACAAGTTTGTTCTGAGAGAAAAGGACAGGGACGAGCCTACTCATGTTCTGGAAGCTCGAATGTTCATTGGAAGCTTCAACAAACTTTGTCGAAACTACGACATCACGAGCCTGTCGTCAGTTACTCATCTCTTGAACATTGCAGTTACGTTTCCTCAAGGGACGTCATTTCAGGACAAGGAAAAGTGGAGGAAGAGACATGAAGAGCTCAAGAAGATGAGGAACGACGTCAATGTTCCTATTGCGGAAGTGTTGGGACTCATGGTTGGACAATGAATCCCGCCTGGATCATGCATGTTGGCTTCCTTCCAAAGAACATCGTTCCTTGTTCTTCCGATCTCATCCACTGATGCTTGACACCCTGCCTCACCGACCTCGAATAACGTTCAGCTTGTGGCCTAGACGGATGAGGAAAAGGATTCTGAGGGTTGTAGATAGGAATAGTGATTTGACTGGCTCTCCCTCCTGGTCTCCCTCTATCCCCTCCCCCGTGTCCTCCACCGTGACTTCCTCCATGACATCGTCCTTGAGCAGGCTTATTAGCCGAAGGTAGACTATTCAGAGTTCTACTCTGAGAAAAAGGGTTTGGACTGCCACTGCGTTCATATCCAGGCGCAGACGGGTACCCATACATGCCTCCTGATGCTCCAGAGCCCCGCGAGCTTGAATAGAATGCATGTCCTTCACCTGCTGAAAATCCCATCTCGAATCCCCCACCAGCTCTTGCATACTGGTTACTGCCATAACTTGACGAAAAAGATGAAGAAGAACTGAAGTCATCCATACTCGTTCTTCCCAAATTCCCAAACGAACTCGAAGCATTAGACAGAACCTTTGCCACTTCCATCAGGATCTCTACGTCTTCTTTGGACTCGAGCTTCCAATCCAATGGGTTAGCCATGGCACCACTTTCTCTTTCCATTCCCCAACGATCCCTTGCTGACTTCCACTTAGTCTTTGTTCCCATGATCGTAATGATGGAACCAATCAGAGCTTGTCCCGTCTGGGTCGCATTCATGTAGATGGTACTCAGGGTGCTCTTGATCATGTCAGGCTCCGAATTGATCCGACACAGAAGCTTGGTCATACGAACAATCCCAGCCAGGTTCATGCTTCCACTCAGGAACTCCTTCTCAATGTATCTGTTACAGAACTGAAGTTCCCGGTGCTTGCTGTGAACTTGTGGTAGCCAAACTTGGCAACAATACAATGAGAAAAAGAGAGATGCCAAGGCAGCGAAGTCCAAGTACTACAAGGATGAGAAAGAGCAACGTGAACGTCGTGTGCGAGAGGAAAAGGAGAAACGCGATAGAGAATATACGGAAAAGCGTAAACGGGAACGGGCGGATCGAGAACGACGGGATCGTGATCGAAACAGGGACCGCCGCGGTGACCGTGACCGTGATCGCAGGTCTAACTTGGATCATGATGCTAGTCTCAGTCATGATGACTACAGGGATCGAGACATATCCGGATATTCAAATCCGACAGCGTTCAGCATCAACCTGCAGCCCTTCAGAGCATGCTGACTGGTAATTTGCTAGTCTCAGAATCAGTTCAGCACAAGGATGCTGATGTGTCAGGAGCCTTGCCCGGATCGGCTAGCCGAGAAAGATCTAGTATTGAGGTCATCTCGGACAAGTCAGGTCCCGGACGACAAGAGTCCTCAAATATACGCACAAAGATCGGATCAAACAAATCGAGGATTTTCGGAAAGCTCGTGAAGCTCGGGAAGCACATGAATTGCTTGTGTTGCAGGAGGAGGGTCAAGAAGGCCATAGAGCCTAAGTTCGAGTGGAAGAAGGTTGACAAAACCTTGACTGTGGATGCAAGACACGATGCATATTATTATAGGTGTATGCCGCAGCGACCTGAGGATGCATTCGTTGATACAGACGTTGTAGTAGGACAAGTAGATCCGAAACAATAAAAGGAAACAACGATCTCGAATCCGAATTTTGAGGCTCAGTGAATCTTTATTAAGGATGACTACGATGGAAAAGTAGTGGAGATTCCCATATATTACTCCCAAGAGGAGATGGCTACCGCAAAAAGACTGAATAAGTCACAAACAAGGGACAACGCTGATTCGAACCAGAAGGCTTGTGAAGCCGAAAGTGCCTCTGGGAAGGCACAAGTGTGTAGTCATCGGAACTCACATGACCCTGGTTCAGAGGAAGCAAGTTCAGATAAGGGTACTAACGGAAAACAAGAAGCGGAACCGGATCTTGGACAATTACCGAGAGAGAGAGAGAGAGAGAGAGTCCGTAGAGACTTGTTAAAGTTGAAGATGGGATCAGTAAACGCTGTGGCAAAACAATTGTTTGAATCTCATTCGGATCTACTCTTTACTAAGTTGTATTTAGAGGGACCAGACGAAGAATGTAAAGTAGGGAATGATACCATGGCTTCCATCAATGTAGTAGGCCAAGAGTTCATTCAGCGATACCAGAACAAGAGCTGGTGGGGGAACCAGTGGGATTTCTTTAAAGGTGGAGGACGAGTCAAGGGAGTCGGTGGAGATGCCCCATGACGGGTTATGTGTTTCTGAACATCTTGTTGAAAGATGTAACTTCGCACAGACTCAAGTTTTGGATAGTCCCGAATTTCGATGGACCAATCCTGATCTCTCTAAACGGGCTCAAACAAATGAGAACGCGGATCCATATATATGAAAACCACGTATACTATGGGAACGTGAGGTACGAGATTGAAGCAGACCGGAAGTATTGGAGCTTCCTTACAAGTTGTAAAGGTAAAGTGGATCACTCATTCTTTACCCAGGCAAAGGTGGAGAATTAGCATCCGTCTATGGATGAGATGGAGGACCGAGTGTTCATGACAGACTTAAGCATGGAGGACTCTGAGAACAATTGGATCCAGATGTAAATCGGGGAAGAGGACTCAGATATGGAACCGGATCGACACATGATTCTGGAGTCAATCCAGAGAAGGTTGGATTACCTGGAGACTGAGAAGCACAAGCTCTTGGATGGTTTCAATGTGAAGGCTGTTCATGTGGATGGCGAGCACGTCAACATTGACAACTACGAAAGTATGGATTCTGATGTAGTATGGAATGTAACCATGAACGCTGCCTAGAAGAAGGAGGAAATAATTCAAGAGTTTCTGACAGCTAAGTGGGGAGTAGAACCTCATCTGCCTCATGGAATCAAGGAGATCAAGAGGGCGTTAAAGAATCGAGTATCGGTCGCGAAGATGACTATTGTCGTACCTGTCGGAACAAGGAAGATGTGGTGGAACGACATAGAGGACTACATGATCGATGATCCGATCCCGATTTCTTGTACAGGCAGAAAGCTTATCATTGCATGCCATCTTGGAACAAAGGAACAAGCATTTGATTGGAGGCAACTGCTTCTCGAAAAAGAGATGTCCGATGTTAGAAAAAGCGCATTAGTCAGATATCGGGGATCTATCACAAGACGCATGGCCTACAGTTTGCAATGGTCATGGATCAGATTGTGGTCTCGCAAAGGACGAGAAAGTTCAAAGGGAGGAATACAACAGTGACATGAGCTTTGACAATGGGAACAGCGCAAAAGTTCTGACTACAAGGAGTTATTAAAGTCAATCAGCCCGGAAGATAAAGCTAAAGCGCTCAATGAAGCAAAGGAGATCCTGGAGGAAAAGAAAAGCTCATGGAAAGGTTCGGCCAAGTTCAAGGGAAAGCTGAAGGACACACTTGATGACGGGATCGAGGCCTTTGGACCATTGGAGTCTGAATCAGTCAAAGACTTCGAGGTCAATGTCGAGCGGAAACCAGGGGACTACATGAAAGGGAAGTCGAGAGGGAAACTTAGCTATCATGAGGAAAAGATCACGAAAGAGATCATTGAAGACCTACATGATCGAGACTTGATAGAGGAGAGACTGTCAAAAATCTCATCTCCTGTGATCATGGCCCCGAAACCAGATGAAACACTCAGGCTCTGTATCAACTATTTCCGGATCAACAAAATGATCATGGATATCGACACACCGGTACCGGACATCAAACAAGCTATTAATAGCTTATATGGAGCAAAGATTTATTCAGCTTGATCTCAAGAACGGATTCTGGCAGATCCCAATATCGGAAAGAAGCCGATGGTTGAAAGCTTTTTCAATCGGGATGAAGACGTACGTGTGGAAAGTGCTACCTACGGGACTTAAGATCTCACCGGGAGTATTCCAGAATGCAATGACTACGCTTGGTGACAAGTATGAGGACAAGAGTTTCACGGAAAAGTATGGCAATACGGAAGTCTATGCTTTTTGTTATATTGATGACGTGATCATATTTTCAAAGACGGAGGATGATCATGTGGAACACGTCAAAGATGTATTAAGGCGAGTTAAAGCCTTTGGACTCAAGTTGAACCCAAAGAAGTGTGAGTTTGCACAGGACTCTATGACTTATTTGGGATACCATTCCTCTCAAGGAAAATGTGCGATTTCGAACAAGAAGAGAAACGCAGTAGCTGAGATGGAGATGCCCAAGACTAAGTCAGAGTTGCATCATTTGTCTCATTGGCTCAGTACTATGGGGAATTTATTCCGAGGTTTGCAGACGAAGTTCAATGTATCCGGGAATTCCTAAAGAATTGCTGAAGGGTCATGGCCAGCTCCAGTGACAAGGACTATAAATTGGCTCAAAGAAGAGCTATCAAGAGACCCGAAGGAGGGAGGCCGGGTACTGATGTTACCGGATTGGAAGAAACCGTTTGTCCTAGACACGAATGCATCGGGCTATACGATTGGAGGAGTCTTACAACAAATGGATGAAGTATTGGGTATACTAAGACCCGTCACGTTCATTGGTAGACAACTGTCAAAGGAGGAAAGACAGTATCGTACAAGACACCGGGAAACGCTAGCTATCGTTTGGGCCTTCAGAAGGCTCAAGGGATACCTGTGGGGAGCTAAGAACACGTTGGTGAGAACGGACCATCAAAACTTGAAATGGCTCATGAGTCAGGATCAGAAGGGGCGATTGGCCAGATGGCAACAGGAACTGGCGGAATACCATTTCACTATCGAGTATCTGAAAGGAAAAGACAATGTCAAGGCGGATGCAATGTCCCGTCAAGGCAAGGACAAGATTGAACAGGAGGAAATCAAAGAAGACGAAGTCTACTCAATCAGAGTAAGACTGGAGGATCCTGTTCATGATGGCACAGGCTATGCCCGATTCAGATTCACGACACTGGAGTCTGTTTTTGCGATGTCAGGATGCACCCTATCCTTGGAGGAATTGGAAAATGATCGCGACTTTGACAAGAAGAAACCCAGAGGGTTAGTGTGCTACAAGAGGGACAATTGGAAAACCTCAGTTCATTTTGTTTCAGAGGAAGCATACGCCTTTCAAGCGGCCACTGAACCGTTACCGGATATCTGTTGTAAGGACTGACAGTAGAATCTATGAAGTCTACGATGAGATCCTGTGGAAAGAAAGTGAGAAGGCGGATTCACTTTACGACACGCAAGATGTCATGGATTACGAGAAATCCTGGAAGGAGATTTCAGAGGAGTCAGCTTTTCCGGATCATGGGGGACTAGTGCATCCTCTAGAAGGGAAATCATTGGAAGACCGGGTGGAGGACCTAGGAGACCAACATCCCGACAGAGCTGCACTCGCACAAGAGGATAGGCTGGATATCAAAATTGCTTCTATGTAGGCCTTCAAAAGACTGACAAAGTCAGATGCGGAATATAAGGAGCTCGTGGAACACATGCTCAACCCGTCAGGAAAGACTCTGACAGAAAAGATCAAGAATCAGATGAAATATATGACACGGAAGGATGATCTTATCTGTTTTAAGGGCCCAGGAGGAGCATACGAGAAGCAGGAGGACAAATGGACAATTTGGGTTCCAAAGGGTTTGAGACTGCACATTCTGGTGGCAGCTCACCATTGTCCGTTATCGAGCCATCCAGGATTTGAGCGGATGAAATGGGCAGTTATGCGCAAGTTTTGGTGGCATGGAATGACCAAGCAGATCATGAGGTTCGTGGAAGGATGTGTTCATTGTAAAAGAGCGAAAACGGTATATCAACCGAACAAGGGACACCTGATGGAGTTCGACCTGTCGGCGGACATCTTTGATGTCATTCATATTGACCATGTGGGACCCTTACCAGAATCAGTGGATGGATTCAAGTACGTTTTGACGATTATAGACAGGGCATCTAACTACTTCATTACTGTTCCAGTCAAAGATGAGACCAAAGAGTCTACGATCAAGGCGCTCATTGACCATGTATTTTCCAGGATGGAGTACCCAGGAAAATTACATCAGATCGTCACAAGACATTTATCAACTGGCTCGCTGAGGAACTTAGCAAGTACTACGGGTTCAAGTGGAAGTACGTGACAGCCTACAATCCTAGGGCTAATGGGAAAATTGAAAGAGTGCATAGAACACTCAAGGCCGCGGTCAAGACATACTGCATGCAGAAACAGACAGTTTGGCCAGAAGTCATACGATCTTTCACATTTTCGATAAACAACTTGCCATCGTCATCGTTGGGAAGCTCAGCCCGAATCAGTTATTTCATGGGAGGGTGTTGAACACGCCAATGGCAAATTTGAGACTGGGAGACAAGTGGAGCCTCATGAGCTCATGGGAGTCCGATTGAGAGCTATTGCTGAGGCCAAGGAGTACGTGACAAGAGCCAGAGAACAGGCTAGTAAGAAACAAGGCGAACAGCAGGAGAATAAGTTCAAACATGCGGAGTTCCAGATTGGGGACACAGTTTTGCTGTATGTACCTCACATCCCGGTGGGAATCAGAGACATATCAGATCAAGCAGCGCACGGGAGCCTACGACTATAAGATAGTACCTCTTGGAAAAGGGAGGGAACAGATCGTTCATGTCAGAAGGTTGGTGAAATTTGCGCCTTATCTGTTGGATTTTGAGTCGGAAGCAGAAGCTCTTGGCAGGATTCAAGATGGATTCAAGAACCCACCAAAGGTGGATGAGAAAGAGGCTGAAGAGAACACCAATGTTCAGATTGGAGATGAGGAGATTGCGGAAGAGCATAAAAGGGAACAAAGCAGACAAGCTGTTCAAAGAGCGGGACTCGTCAAGACAGAGGATTCAGAGGTCAAGGTGGGATCGATACCGATGGAGATGGAAGAGGAATCAAGTCCTGAACCGATGGAGACAGAGGAAGTCAAAGGAGATTCGTTAGATCATAAGCATTCAAAACTCGAACCAATCGGAAAGTTATGGTTCTATGGTCAAGACATTGGAGGGATCAAATGGAGACAAGGATCCTTTTACCTGATGAAGCCCAATCAGAAATCCGTCGGAGACGATACTTTAGATGACCTGTATCTATTAAAGATTGTTGGAAAGTTACCTTCTAAAGAGGAAAGAAGGTTGGGGATCACACCTGTCATGCAATTCTGGAGGAGTGAGGAGGCTGTGGAAAAGCCGATAGAAAGGACCTATCTTCCAGTTTATGTGGATTCAAAGGGAAAAGAGATCTGGGACGGGACGATCAAGGAGGATGATGAGGACTTCACGCCATGGACGATTCAAGTGAGTCCAAGATTGGTGCTCAATGCTCCTTTTGATTTGACCCCGGATATGCAGATTCCAGAACGGATATGGGATATTCAAGGCTGATGGATTCTGATTTTCGTTTTGAGTTTGTCGGAGCCCCACTTTATGATAAGGTGACCAGAGGAAACCGAAGCTTGAGAAAGAGGCGGATACCGGTAAGAGACCAGGAAGGCCTAGGAAGACTAATGTTGGAAAGCATCTAAGAGATAAGACTGAAAAATCAAGTTCCGGAAGAACCCGAAAACGCGGTCGTGTCAATTAGCTATGCATTTTTTCGAGGTAGGAATACATATGAAAAATAGCATAAGCTTGTTCAAGGGAGCAATTCTGTACCGGATGTGGTAATTTTGTTTCTGTTCTTGATCACGTTGGTGATTT
Source organism: Paulinella micropora (assembly GCA_019918135.1). Taxonomy (NCBI): domain Eukaryota; phylum Cercozoa; class Imbricatea; order Euglyphida; family Paulinellidae; genus Paulinella; species Paulinella micropora. Next base: position 23,283 of record WBZZ01003862.1, on the reverse strand, counting down.
GCAGGATTAGGTATCCTGTTATGGACGCAACTGAGTCTGACGGTCTCAAGCGTCACAGTAAAGTTCAATTGGAATTTAATTTTAACTGCCCGAAATGTACTATCCCCAACGATAGCTCAATGGAAGAGTAAGTCGGTAATATAACCAAACACAGTCCTCAAAAAGAGAATGATGTCTCGTTAAATTAGCTCAGTGACGCAAAGACAAAAAGCCGCCAAAAGACCAGGATCAAATTGGCATTTCAGACGTGTCCGGCCAGACGAAATCTATAAATAAGCTTTTTACCTGATAATTCGGGGGGTGATGTCCACCGTACCCCCTCCCAGTTTTTTTATGGCGGAACTTCGTTTCCGACATAATACGCTTTGAACTGATTTCTTTTCTGACTAAGATTCGTTTAGAGTTATGTATGAAGATACATCAACACACGAATTAGCCGTTATAAAACAACAATGATACTTGCCCCGGTACCAATCGTATATATACTCTAGCACATTCAGTATCTATATTAAAATCTTCCTCTTTCTTCTGTCGATAAGATATTTGTGCAGTGTGTCCAAGTATAATGTTTTATGGTTGAGTAATAATGTAATGTCGCCATTTCCATATATATGTAATAACCGGTCGTCAGTTTCCATAAATACATTTACTTTTTGTGAAGACATACCCTTGTATAAATCGGTATCATTTAATATAGTGTCAGGTGATCAAGTCTGACGACTATATCCGAAGTTGGGTTGAGTGCGCCCTAACCTTGCGATATGCCGATACAAGTAGAGATCGATGGAATCCGGTGTAGCAGTTCATGTTATTAAAATATATCAGTTCTTGATTAGACTGTAGAGTCTTTCATGAGATCATCATTCTGGTACTAATGCGGGTCGTATCCAGGAAACACCATCGCTCACTCAAATAGCGATCCCGTAACTGTGCTGTTTCGTGGCCGTCTCGTCTGTCTCTGCCGAAGCAAGAGAAAAGAATGCATATTTTTTGTCAGCTGTGTCTTGTTAATCTCTAGAAGAATGAATACTGTAGTAGCTTTAATATGTAAGTAAGGTTGTCAGGACGATATTGGATCAATGCTATGTTCGCAATCGATCAGGTCCACAATACTTCTAGAGAAAAAATACTTACTATAGACGCCTTTTACGCGCGCGGACTCCTTTACCTGGTGGAGGACCTCCAACCAAAGTTAAGTCTAAGGTAGACTGTTCGAGGACGTCCCAGATTTTGTGAGGGATTGCCCCTTGTGCCAAGTCAAAAGGAATGTCTAGCACCCCTCGTGGTATTGCTTGTATGGTCCATGCGGTATGATCTTTATCTGTAGGAGATATGGTATCATCCCATGTCTCAAGTTTCTTGGCGTCTTTATATACTGGAAGGTATTGTCTTACTTTAGGATCTTCCACTGGATCCAGACTCCTCCAGAAATGTAAGACTGGTTGTATTATTTGTGCCGCAGTCGAAATTCGATTCGATCGCGTATGGCGTTTGTGAGGTACTGCCATGACTCTCATGAGATATAAATCTGAGAGCGTATCATCGGCTACGTGTTGGGCCGCAGGCCTCACCAAGTAAAAAGCGTCTTTGGCCCATGAAATATGTCCAATCGCATCTCCTTCTTTCCAACTAGGGTGAACGAGAGTGTCATTGCCCGCGCGAGGGTCTTGATCTCCGTCATCGCTCCCCTCTTGATGGACTCCTTGCGAACGTGCCGTCCTTATCGCCTTTCTCGGTCGGTCGTAGATAAGGTCATTTTGCGCTCTCCTTATTTGCGCCTCCGTGAACTTTCTTTCTGGCACGTTCGACTCCACCCTTTTGCGGGTCTGAGTCCCCGCCGCGCTTTTGCGGTCGGTGGCCCGCTTGTTCTCCAGCTCAGCCTCCTCCTTCTCCGCAATTGGTGCCCTGTAGACATCCCGTTCCGAGATATCCTCCTTACGGATTGGTGGGACCTCTTTAAAGTCAGCCTCCATCCGTTTGAGTGCTTGATCAACGGACTCATCTTCAAGTAGGAAGGGATCATACTTAACCAGCCTTCGTACATTGACTATTTGAACTTTCCCTCTGCCCCTGATTTTATAATTCAAAGGCCCCATCTGTTCCATGATCTGGTATGGTCCTTTCCAGTGGATGACTCCCTGAGTAACCTGAGGATGGTACAGTAGTACACTATCCCCGACCTGAAATCTAACTTGATCCAGGTGTGCCTGCCTGACACCTTCAGCATCAGTCATCCTGCGCTCCGCCTCCCTATGCGCCTGTACTATTTGCTCCGCCTCCATCTTCGCCCGAAGTCTCATCCCAAACAACTCATCCTGATCTGCCCATGAATCTTTTGGGTGCAGCAGTGAGGCTGGGATGGCGGGCTCACGCCCATATACCAATTGATATGGCGAGACGGAACCTTTTGAACTACCTAACGCTGTAAAAGGTAGGCAATTCATAGCAAAGGCAAACGAGGATGCTGCCTCCACCCATGCCTTTTGGTTCTCCTTCTTCATACAATACATCTTCAGCGCGGCCTTGAGGGGTCTATGCACCCGCTCTATCTTGCCGTTCGCTCTGGGGTTATAGGCGGTGACATATTGCCATTTCATGCCGTAATATGCAGATAGCTTGTCGATGACTTCATTATTAAAGTCAGAGCCTCGATCTGAGCATATTCTTCTCAGCACCCCAATCTGTGAGATGATCCTGTCAATCAACGCCTTGGCTGTTGTTTCGCCCGTAACGTCTTTGACTGGGACCACCCATACATAATTGGTGGCTCTGTCTATGGCCGTTAGAAGATATCTGTAACCTTCCGTCGTGACCGGGAAAGGTCCTACATGATCAGTGTGTAAGAACTCAAACATTCCTAAGTGTGAAGGAAAAGTCCCGATCAGGCCGAAATTCGCCTTCAATGGTGTTTTGGATGTCTTGCGTTGGGATGCATGCATTGACCTGTTCATCAATATTCTCCTTCATCTTCTTCCACCAGAATCGTCTCGAAATGAACATATGCGTTCTTTGTCGGCCCGGGTGCGCCAGTAGTGGGCAGTTATGAGCAGCGACAAAAATGATGTGTCTGAGTTTCTCAGGAACCTAGAGAGTCCATTTGTCTGGTTGTGATGCATAGCGCCCGTGTTGGCCTTTGTACCACAAGAGACCGTCTCTCCACCCCATCTCATTCTGTTGCTCCTTTCTCCTTCGTCATTTTCAGCTCGTTCGGGTTCTTGTATAGCTGTATTAGCTCTTTGAACTCCGGATCGAGAGCCTGTTGCTGTCTCCATGCAGTGGGTGAGGCTATGTGGATAGTCCCATCCTCTAGCTGCACTCCTATCCTCGCAGGGTTTTTGTCTAACTCCTCCTTGTTTTCCTGCGGGGGTTCCGCATATGCTTCTTGCTTAATCTCTTCTTGTTTTATCTCCGCCTTCATATTCTCATATGCTTCATAGGACCACTCAGCATCCTCGAGGACATGTGATGTACAACATATCCCATGATCCGGACCTTGCGGGCTATGACGTAGACCCGATCGGTTATATCGGACCCCTCTCGCCATCTGCATCGACTCGATATGATGCACTTCGTATGTGCAGTCTGGGGATAGATCCTCCATTTCTGCTGATGATACGAGAGCTGCCACTTCTGAGTGAAATCTAGCCTGGAGAGGCTGTCAGCGACAACATTTCGCTTGCCGGGTAGATGGATCATTGTAAAATTGAAACATGACAAAAATGCCTGCCATCTCGCTAGACGGCCAGTCTGTTCATGATTCATCAGCCATAGTAAATTCTGGTGATCAGTCCTTACTATAAACTGAGGTCCACCCATAAATACTCTCTCAACCGTTTGAGGGCCCAGACCACCGCCAGTGCCTCTCTCTGTCTCGTACAATAGTTTCGCTCCGCCGAGCACAGCTTTCTACTTATAAACATGATCGGGCGCAACTTTTTCTCCTCATCTTCCTGCTGTAAGACTGCGCCGATCGCGAACTTTGATGCGTCTGTGTCGACTACGAATTGCTTCGAAAAGTCGGGCATCATCAGCACGAGTCCGCCATCCTTCGGATCTTTATATGAGATCTTTGAGCGTGTTGTACGCTTCTAAGGCTTCATCATCCCACTTCTCAAAATCACCGAAGTCGATCATTCTCTCCAACTTAGCCCGAGTTGCACCCCACTTGGGTATGAACTGGCTGTAATATTGCGCCATCGCAAGAAATGAGTGCAGCTCTGTGCGATTCTTCGGCCTCTGCCGGCTCATGATCTCCTCCCTCTTCTCTTTGGGTATCGAGACTCTATTGTAAAAGATTTCGTACCCCAAAATATGGCACGCTTGTCTTTGCAAGTTGACATTTCTTCAAATTACATTTCAGGCCAAATAGTTTGATACGCCTGAAAATATCTGTTAGATGGTCGATGTGCTCTTCCATCGTATTGGAGTACACGATAATATCATCGATGTAACAAAATGCGTACTCTCCCGCCTTCTGTCCTCTTCTCCTCATGAAACCTCCCTCTGTCTGGTCATTATATTTGCTACTCAGCATGCTTTGCATCGCTTTCTGAAAGAGTCCCGGGGCCTGTTTGAGTCCCATCGGAAGTACTTTCCACTGATATATCTCCATTCCTACTACAAATGCAGTCAGCCATCTGGACTTTTCATCCAGTGAAATTTGCCAGAAGCCATTCTTCAGATCAATGACTGAGTATAGCTTGGCGTTCCGCAATACTCGCCTTCCTTCTTCAAGAGTAGGTAATGGATTTCGTTCCTCCTCTAAAATTTTATTGACGCGGGCATAGTTAACCGTTAAGCGCCATTCTCCTCCCAGTTTAGGCACCAGTCTCGGTTGGGAAACTATTGGAGATGTCGATCTCTCAATGAAATCCTCATCGAGTAACTGCCGTGCTTGTTCTTCTGCGATCTTTGCTTCATGTATACTCAGATTTTGCCCGTCGTGGCGCCGGGGAAGGCTCAGCACCTGGTATTTTACAAATAACCGCGGTGAAGTCTTCCGGCTTGACACCTCCCGCTTGAGGGGGGTCAAAAATCATTTTGTTCGCCTTCAATCTCTCTTTCAAAACCTCTTTCTCCTTCTCCGTACCTGCTCCTCCTGCCAATTTCTCGTCTATCGCCCAACTCTTCTCTTGTTATGCTTGAGGGGTGCTCTGTCCTCCTCCAAGCCCAACTCTTCTTCTGATATATCGTCCATTCCCGTTTTTTTATATGTGGCAGGTTCGTCGTCCTCCGCCAGACCTACCAACATATCTATTAATCTCGCATATTGCAACGGAGCTTTTCGGGTGTAGAAACCATCGAAGCATGTGAATGCTTGAGGAATCAATTTCAACTTGTCCTGGTCTCTGAGCTTCCGCTTGTATGCACTGCTCTGCTCACGAGTCCCGAGACGACAAGCCACCACTAAGTGTTGCTTCCGTGAGGGCACCGGTATCGGATGATCAATAAGCCGGTCCCGTATCTCCTGCGCCCATATCGCCTTCTCATTGTACGGGAGTATGACCGTATATGGTTTATTATTTTCAAAAAGAGTGCGCAGGCACTTTTTCACTTCTGTCAGTGAGCGCGGCCACGTAGGCTCGTCACCCCAGAATTCGGTAATAAAGCTTTTAATATCTTCTGCCGGGATATCAGGGAGTCGTCCCCTTCTCCTCGGTATAAACTCCTGTCTGTCCTCCTCTTCCACCTTTACGTGAAAGCAATAACCGTTGGTAATATATACATCGGCCCCTGCTCCTTCTTCAAATCTCGCCAACGATGGGCACCTTTTTTCCATGCATATAATCTCCTCTTTCCTCTTTTCAATGAGATCCCATTGTGTAGAGACTGTAGCCGTATAGACCTCCGCCTCTCTCTTGTCTGACAGGTTTGAACCATCTTTAGACACCGCGTCCGTTGGCATATATGCCTCATATGCGTGTGTAATGGCCACCTGTTTCCCTTCCGATGCTACCCCTAGGTGTACGGCCTCGTATGAGTCAATGGCATGGAGAGAGTCGACAGTATATTCTTCTCCTGGCTCTACGCCGTATATGACTCTTTTGGCGGCGCAATCAATCACTACGTTCATTGTCGCCAGTTGGTCGTGCGACAAAAGAACAGATCCGTGGTATTCGGGGACAACGTGCAAGTCCACTCGATATACTCGTCCGGATTTCAATTTAAAATTTAAAGTGATGATGCCCGTTATATCAGTCCGACTACTAACTCCTTTCAAGGTGCCGGATGATTTTTTCATATTAGTTTCTAACCACGCATGGTGTTTCGTAGTAAATTTCCTGCCGACAATATTAATATTCGCCATAGCATCATTACCAACGTTTATAAAGGTATTTAATGTTTCACAAAAAAGGTTTGTATAGCATAAAGCGTCCGGCCGGTGACTTTTTTAAGGTCAATACAAGGAGCTTGTGTTCTAAAATCTGTATCCTTTTCTCGAGGTTCGCCTCCTCCTCCCTTTCCGCCGTTTTTGTAATGTCTTTTTGGGTATTGTTCACAGGCGAAGGATGATTGTCCTTGCTTTCTCTGTTTGAGACCGTGAGGAGAGGTTGATGTCCTCCATCCTCCTTGTCTATTGTCTGTCTCGGCAAGTTGATAAGATTGATTGCCGGTTCTATTCTTACTTTCTTCGGCTGTGGCTGCGACAGGCCCGCCTGCTTTCTCTTTGCCAGCGCTTTACTCGCCTGCCTATTAGCAGCATGCACTGTTTGTTGTCGTGATGGGTGTACTGGTATTGTACTACCTTTGAGTTGGTCTGTGGCCTGCTGTGGGCTCTTAGACTCACTGGTACCCTTGGTTGGGACCTGCACAACGGTGTATAGTGCAATGTTTGTTGTTCTGTTTTCTCCCTCCTTCTCTAGTCATTGGACTACCTCAAATCTGTTACCTGAGTCGGCATCAGTGTCGGTAGTTATTGCGCCTGATGTCGCATAGGCCTGTGGTGCTGAAGAACTCGAGCTTGAGCTCGAGCCGTCTGCCCAGCCCCCATCTTTGTGGTACGGGCGCTCTGCGCTGCCGTATCCACCTCGGCCAACCCATCTTCCTCCTCCTCTACCGTGAAATACATCTTTTCCTCCTCCTCTTCTCACAAATCCTCTCTCCCCCCGCGAGTGTATGTGCCTCGTGCGAAAGGGGCTCCTCCTCCTCGATTGATTCCTCTCCCTCCTCCTCTTCCTCGTATTCCACCTCTTCCTCTACTTGCGGCTTCTATGGCTGCAGTCTTCATCTCTAGCGAAAAGAGAATTGATCGCGTCAGCTAGTTCGTGGTCGTGGTCCGCGACATCCTGTAATTTCCACCCCTGATCATTGCGCAGTCGGCGCAGAACGGCGACGGTGTTGGTTTCGTTCGACCGTACGTTCGTGAGGAGTGTGTTTCGGATGCGGGTGTCCTCGACATCGTGGTTGTACGGGCATTTCTTATTTGTGTGTTTGAAGCATTGTGCCCGTGCCCACCAACGAATACAAGGTGTGTTAGCTTCACGACTGTTCTCTCTTGGTCGCTTTCCTAGAGATCGTTGCGTATGTGCGGCTTGCGGTTGAGCAGAAGCCGATGCAGAACCGTTCAAGGATGCTGTCTGGCTGTCGAGCCTCTGACAAGCGGTCATTACTTCGGTCCACAACATTTTTGGGCTCACGGCCTTAGTCATGGCCTCAAAGATGCTCATCTCCAAAAAGTTCAAGTGCTTTACCTTGTCGAAGGTTTTGCAGTCTTGCATGAGCAGTGTGAGCTTATTTTTGTTGTAGACGTGCAAAGCACTGAGGAAATATAGGAGTATGGCTTTGTGGTTATAAAAGAGAGTGTACTGGGTGCCCACATTTGTTAAGACAGATGCAAGCTGAGTGACAGACTGCAACTGCTCCGATACTAAGTCGAAAATTTCAAACCCAATCAATGTGCCCGTGCACAAGTGTTGGTATCCACTTGCCTTAAAGTATCAAATGAGGGCAGCAATGGCCAGAGTACAACTCATCTCTGCATGTCCACCTTTCCTTGCTAGCTCCTCCTCTCCTCTGTACTTCTCGTAAGTTATACGATCAAAACCAGCTCCAAGGAGGGATCGATCACAGAGATGTTCTAGGACTTCATACTCCTGCTCCACCTCACACTGGTTTTGCTGGAAGCATCTGTCCATCTCATTGAACTTAGTCATGAGGGTCTCCTCTGTGTCAGCCTAATTGGCAGTGATAGCATAGAGCTTAAGGCCCCCTCCCCCAATTTTGATTTTAGCTAGGGCTGCCTGCAGCGCCTGCTTTTTCTTCTGGGAGTGAGTCAAGTTAATTACTGTTCCTCCCCCTTGGGGTCCTCCTCCTGTGGGTCCTCCTCCTGCTTTCTTGGGAGCTGGGTTAGATGTGGTAGGTGGAGCCGTTGGCTGTGGAGCCACCCGTGCTACTGCGATTGCCACAGCTATCTTCTCCTTCTGCTCCTTCTCCTCTTTCTGTCTCGTCTCTTCTTCTTTCACCTGTCGTGCTAGATGAGTCACGAACTGTGCAAGCCCTGTGGCACTAGAGAGGAAGTGTGCCTTTTCTCTCATGGAAGACTTATCAGCTCTGTTATTATTTGGGATTGTTGTGAAAGGGCCTTTGATGAGAGTGTGATTCTTCGTGTGGGCCCATGGTTTCCATGTTGGTTTTTGCTCCTTCCCCTCAAAGAGGCCCTTATGGAGTTGTGTGAGGCGTTCAAGCACCTGACAAGACTGGTCAACCTCCTCGTAAACAGGATGTTGCCTTGTGTTGTCTTTCAGGGCTTTGTACATTTCGTTGTAAGCCCGTGTGAAGGCAGTTACAAAAGCCTCAAGGGCAAACTCAATGCCACTTTGGTTTCTACCTTCGAACTTTCTTTCTAGATTCTTGATATCAGTGGGGACACCACAGACAGACAGCCATGCTGCAGTTGTGCGTTTATTTTTCCACTGTATGTTTGTGCGTTCATGAAATTCCGCAACGAGCACAGCAGCGTAGAGTGTTGCAGATATGTCGTATATGTCGCACAGTGTAAGAGTGTCGCCATACTTGATATCATGCAATGGCACTCTTTCGTGCTCAAACCTCACTTTGTTGAAGAGAGGCTTCGCAAGGCCGGGAATTTCGATCAGGAGGTTGCTTTGACCTTGTCCTGGTCTATTCCTTTTCTCGTAAGGAATGTAGATGTGTGTTTTATAATAGGTTGGGTAGTTGAGGAAGAAGGACTCTTCATCATCATATGTAGCAAACTGTTCCCATGTATTTGGGATATTCTGGCCAACATCCTCCATCTCTCTCTCTCTCTCTCTCTCTCTCTGCCTCTGTCAGTGGAGAGCCTCCAGTCTGACCTGCACTCGCTTCTTGTGCTTTACCCCCCCCCCCCCCCTGTCGACTCTACATCGGCTGTATACGTATACTCCTCTCTCTCCTCTCCGTCTCTATCCCCCTGTTTTCTGAGTACTGAGTCTCCTGCTCCTCTCCTCCCTCACTAGGACCATAATCAGTTGGTGTCACACCAGCCTGCTCATTCTCGTCTTCCATCTTATGTTATGAGAGTCACGTCTGCTTTTTTTTTTTCTTCTTCTGTTATTCTTATCACTCTATGCAACCTTCTTCTCCTTCTTCCTTTTCTCTGTTGGAATAGTTATGGGGCGTCAGGCCCTACACAGAGATAACGATAGTTTAGTCAAAAGAGCTGTTTTGTAGAAGTCAGTCTGTCGTCGGACAGTGCTTTGATATTTGTCTTGCTCTTGTGTGAGAGATGTGTAATCTCCTCTGGTTTCTGCAGAGAAAATGTAAGGAAAATGGTTCAGAACAGAGAGTGGGAGTGCTTTACTCGTGTTTCCTCTGTCTGTGTGTTTGTCTGATGTTTGTTTCGCACTTGTCCTACTTGGCTTTATGCAAGCAGCAAGAGGGAGTGGAGTAGGTGTGGTCTGGTGTCTTGTAGAAGAGCACACAGAAGCCAAATGTGCACAAGGGCTAAAGGTTATGCCAGCTTTGACAAATTGATTGCTTGTTTGTAAGTTTTTTGTTTGAGGATGAGTAGGAGTGTTTGTTTTCGTCTGATGTCTGTGCGACAGATCAGCGAAAAATAAATTTGTGCTTATCTGATGTCTATACGACAGATCAGAAAAGAAATCAGCCTTTAGCTATGGACTCCAAATGTACTATCCCCAACGATAGCTCAATGGAAGAGTAAGTCGGTAATATAACCAAACACAGTCCTCAAAAAGAGAATGATGTCTCGTTATATTAGCTCAGTGACGCAAAGACAAAAAGCCGCCAACAGACCAGGATCAAATTGGCATTTCAGACGTGTCCGGCCAGACGAAATCTATAAATAAGCTTTTTAACCGAAAATTCGGGGGGTGATGTCCACAGAAAGGGAACTCGATCATAATTGCTAGCGCATTTATTATCGGGGGGGCTGCGAATTTAAGGTTAAGACGGATGTTTGGCATAAGTGAAATCAGTAGTCGTAATGGGTCGTGTTATTTTTTCATTGACAATCCTCTTTTCTCAGCAAGTCGGATTTTTGGAGAGGAGGGATTGTTACCGTCCCATCATAACGATTATATTTTTAGTCCTGAACACTTTGAAATGCTATTATTAAGGAAACTCATCCGGTCTATCGTTGTTAATTCTCTGTTTTACTCCGCCCCTTTTTCCAAGGAAGGTACTGGGCAGGGAAGAACAGAGGACGTTCGGAGGCTCGTGAAAGGCTTTATCGTCACAATCGATATTAATACGATAGTGTTCAAGCTATCATTTGAAAGCCGCTCAGGACAAGAGCGGCCTGAAGTTTCCGAGGCAAGCGGCGATGTGCTCTGCATTCAAAGTTCCTTGTCCGACCTCGAATGATATTGCCACGGTTTGAGAGAAATTACATACACTGATCAAGAGCCTCCGTTGACTCAGAACTGCCAAGTTTTAACTATTAATACCACTTGCGCGGTCACCAGTAATACGTACTAGTGAATATTATATAATATTAAATTATTAATACTATGACTCATGATTAATCAGTGACTCCATACGACTCATGATGGTGACTATTGGGAATATGTTTGACCAGGCCGCACGGTTTGCGTAACTTGAAAAAGGTCACCGTCCGCGGCCGGGGAGCCGGCATTAGTTGAAGTCATTAATATTAAATTAGTATATACAACTATGATCATAGTACTGTGACGATTCTCAGCTTTCAACTTTGAATGCAATTTTTGTGCCGAGCTTACCAACTTAATACTGATACTCAGCAGTAGTACGGTCACGAGGGTCGGAACCAGCGGCCGGCCTGAGTCACATGCAGCTCTCAAACTTGAAATATATATATATATATATATATATATATATATATATATATATATATCAAGTCTTTAACTGTCTTAGATCACGGGTCAATTATTATATATTAATAATATTAATATTAATACAATAATTTAATATTTATATTATTAATACATTATTAATATTAATATATACTTATATTTATATTAATGACAATAATAATATGAGGCGCCTCATTTCTGAAATTCATTATATCAATAAGTGATTTCCATAGGAAATCTTAAGCTGTCTACAGCACCGGTAACAATCTTGTTTTTATTCCAAAGTGTGTCACTTGATTGTGAAATTTGAATATTCACGACTACTAATACCGGTAAATTATTAATATCATTAATACTGTAATATCCAGAAATCGTTCATCTTAAATGGCGTGAATTCCACACCTTATCAAGAAAAAAGGACCAAGCTCCTTTGAAAGAGAAAAAGTAGGCTTGAACCGCACCGCAGTTCAGAGCCAGTGTGTTTTTTTTTTTCGATGACGTTGACAAAGAACGAACGTGGAAGCTTGGCGACATGCTGATAGACGATGACGCAGAAAAAAACTTGGAAGTAAACAAACAGAAATAATCGCGAAGGAACTCCGACAAATTCAACCCAAGCTCGAGAACAAATCCGAAATATGCTCATCATTTGGTTTGCTATCCGAAGCTAGAATATGATTGAATTCATGGCATTGAACTGCTCAGGTAGATTTCACTTCTACCTAGGAGAGGAGCACTGCTTGGCACACCGTAGCAGGGGGGTAGTAGACAGGAACTATGCATCGGGAGAAAACCATCAAGAAGAGAAAAGAAGCTATACAAGTTGGGCGTAGTTACTGACAGCGCGGGGGTACATACTCTAAACTCGCTCATCAGCTATCAGGATGCTCAGTGGACTTTCGGACTGCAGAAAAACACACTACCAAGAGCGCAAACGCGAGAAAAGAAGGCTTATCCAAGGAACGACACATGCGGGTAAGGAGCGGCAAAAGAAACCATGTAGTAGAACACACCAGAAAGCAGGGGACATGTTGCTTGGTTGCGTGGTTGCTGGCGACGCAAGTAAGGTGATCTTGCTTCAGGACACGACACGACAGGAACGCAGAGGAGACAATCCGGAACACAAGAGAGAAGGAAACAACAACCGAAAAAAAAAGTAGGGGACATGAAACCCATGGAAGACCAGCGTAGGAACACATGCACATCGTTGTGGGCTATCGATCGCGGCTCGCGTAGAGATCTCACTTCTAACTAGGAGAGGAGCACTCGAGAGAAAAACAGAAAAGGAAGGAAAAAGACAGGGAAGAAACAGCTCACAAAGGAAACAGCGTAGTCCATGATGAAGCGACCCGGAAAAGATAACGGAAATAGCAGGCTGGTTGTTGGTGTTGGTTGATGTTGAAGCTTGGCACACTGTAGCAGGGGGGTAGTAGAGAGGAACTATGCATCGGGGGAAAACCATCAAGAAGAAAAAGAAGCTACACAAGGCGTAGTTACTGACTGCGCGGGGGTACATACTCTAAACTCGCTCATCAGCTATCAGGATGCTCAGTGGACTTTCGGGGACTGCAGAAAAACACACTACAAAGAGCGCAGGCGCGAGAAAAGAAGGCTTATCCAAGGAACGACACATGCGGGTAAGGAGCGGCACAAGAAAGACCATGTAGTAGAACACACGAGAAAGCGGGGGACATGTTGCTTGGTTGCGTGGTTGCTGGCGACGCAGGTAGGGTGATCTTGCTTCAGGACACGACACGACAGGAACGCACAGGAGACCATGCGGAACACAAGAGAGAAGGAAACAACAACCGCAAAAAAAAAAAAAAAAAAAAAAAAAAATAGGGGACACGAAACCCATGGAAGACCAGCGTAGGAACACATGCACATCGTTGTGGGCTATCGATCGAGGCTCGCGTAGAGATCTCACTTCTAACTAGGAGAGGAGTAATGGAGAGAAAAAACAGAAAAGGAAGGAAAAAACAGGGAAGAAAC
>WBZZ01003861.1:75000-112716 GCA_019918135.1 Paulinella micropora | reverse complement strand
CCCGGATAGCCGGTAAAAAGTATCATTTTTCTGGTGTCAGGTGCACCTAGTTTTTTTCATTATTTTCAATATCGTTTGGCCGGATTTGACCTAATGTCATTTTAACCTTGGTCTGTTGCCGTTTTCTTTTCTGCTTCACTGAGCTAATATAACGAGACATCATTCTCTTTTGGGGATTTGTGTCTGGTTGTATTACCGACTTTTTATTGAGCTATCTTCGGGGATTGTAACATTGGAGTCACCAGCACAAGGCTGATTTCTTTTCTGGTTTGTTTTTGGAACAGCAGAAAGAAAAATTGGACAGACCTATCTCTTCTAAGTAGGTGTTCCAAAAAACAAATACTCCAGCACATCCCCACACAGCTCTTTTTGCAAAACTAGACGTCTAGGCGTTTGTGAGTAGGTGTCTCAGTACCCTCTCCACAGCCTGTATCTGTGTCCTCACAAGGAGGCCAGACACCAGACCTCGTAGCTGTTCTTTTGTTCTCTCTTGAGACAGAGACAGAGTAGGCCAACAGACGTACAAACAAACACTCACAGTTACAAACAAACTTGAAGGACACGAGCGTAGTACTCTACCTTTCAAGTCTGTGCACTTTGTTGCCTCTCAAACCACACACATCAGAGTATTTTTGCAAATCTCTGACTGTCTTTCGACAATAGGTCTGAACAAGTGTCAGACGACAAGTCAACTTCTCAAGGAGTGCTTCTCTAGCCTCTTTGACATTATCTGTACATAGGTCCTCGTACCTCATAACAGATACAACAACAAAAAGAGAAAAAGAAAAGAGGAGTGGAGAAGGAGATCAAATTTTCAGAGAAAGTCGTACAGATTACTTCTTTCTCACAAAAAAAAACACATAAGACATAGAGGTGAGACGCTCTCTCTCTCTATACTGTCTTTTCGTTTTTTCTCTCTATTCGTTCCTCATAGACGAACAGAGCAATTACGGGGTAGAAACAACTCTGTCTCATCCGTATTCCTTCAGCGTCCATGTCTACTAGGTCTGAAGACTGGCAGGAAGGAGGGGGGGAGAGTGAGCGAACCCCAGGAAACGAAGAGGAGTTCGTTGACCCTCATGCAGAAGGAGGAGATCTGGCACCTTCCTTTGACACAGGAGGAGCAGAGAATCAATTTTTTACTGCGCCTGCCTTTGACACAGGAGGAGCAGAGGAAGTCGAGGAGGAGGAGAAGGGGGAGAGGAAGCGAGGTTTGTGGCCGAATATGGCAAACTAAGTAAGAAGGAGTCTGAGGAGAAGAAAGGGAAGGATGAGGCCTATAAATGGCTATACATTCCCCAAGAAATGCGATGGGGACAACCCTTGAAGAAGGAGGACATCTGTTACCCTCTCCCAAGGCAAGCTCTGCCTCTGGCAGAATTCCTCAGAGACGACGGTGCACAGTTACAGGTGCAACACGTCTCATTTGGGGACAATATGTCTTTACTGGAGCTACTCGACCTCTCATGGACAGTGTTTGAGTGTGCTATACTCTTTGAGTACCAGACTGGAAAGACTGTGCTGCCATGGAACACAAGAGCACTGGCTAGGTTGCTCGATCCTGGTCAGGACATTGATTCAATAAAGAGAGTGGAAAAGGAATTTAAGTTCAGGAATCCAACAGGACAGATCAATGTCATGGATGTGTCTCTGAAACTTATGGAGGCCAAGTTAGTGGACCTGGGTAAACTCCAACACACCCAGTTTGGCAGGGACCTTCACCCGGCCCTGAGGGAAATAGAAGGCGAAGCTGGAGGGGTGACGAGGATGAAGAAGCTGCATGCGGCCTTGGTGAAGGATGACGCATGGAAGAGGTGGGTCTTCACGAAGGATCATACGATCTTGGAGGGGACGGCCGCACCACCCCCCACCAATAAAGCGGGAGAGAAGGAGTTGGCGGAGAAGGCCTTGTTCCTTCGGAAGGCAGCTGAGATCCTGTCTTTTTTTCATCATGCCCAAGAGCTGTATATCAAAGAGCTAGCGGCTGAGAAAGAAAAGAAGGAGATGGAGGCAAAGATTGCATTAGCCAAGGCGGCGGGAACAAAGGGACCGAAATATTCCTCTGGATCTTATATGGCTCCCTTGGGCCGCTCCGCCCCGTCAGCCCACACAGCCCCTTCGGCCCCTGCGACTAGCTCAGCGCCTACCACTGTCATTGTCAACAGTAATGACAAAAAGGACAGACAGGCTATCATACAGGCCTTCCAAAAATATACAAAGTCCGATGTCACTGCTCTGACGCTGTATGCAGAGACAGCGAGTCAGAAGGACACGGATGCGAACCTTCGAGACAAGCTCAGAAGAATTGATGCTTGTATGAAGCAGCACCCCACGGACGAAACACAGGAGTATGAGGCGTTGTACACCTTGTTGGACCCATCAATCATCACACAAGGGTTTGATGTTGGGGAGTACAAGGCGATGAGAGCGGTAGAGGTGGCGGCTAGGAGAGCAGCCTCAGACCTGCAATGCACGGTGCCAGTTGCCGTCCTCTTGCAATACTTTAAAACTCATGGGTATCAGCACCTGTGCACTGGTACTTTGATTGGGTTTGAGATTTTTCAAGAGGTGAACGAAGGGCTGGGCATTGGCACGAGGTTGGCAGCGATCCTCACTGAGGTCAGCGCCAAGTACGGGCTCTTTTATAGCCGGAAGTCTATCATTTTGTACTTCCTGAGTGCTTTGTGTACACGACACCCGAGCAAGCTCGCAAGGATCATACAGTCCTGTCCGACCTTCACGGCGGTGAAGACGGCGGATTTTTTAAAAACGAATATATACGAGAGGACTGTAGCGGCTACTCCGCCGGGCGACCTGTTCAAGGAGGTGCTCGACGCGTGTTCCGAATTGGACACGGCCACCAAGTCATTCTCCAGTGCCGCGACACAGGGGGTTGGAGGTGCTCAAGCAGCACATGCAACTCGAACGGCAGGTCTCAAGAGGGGGAGAGATGAGCCGACGCCGTGCTACCGCTATTTTTCATACATGGCGTGTAAGCATGAGGCACAGAAAGGAGTAGGCAATTGCCTCTTCAGCCACGACTCTCTTGATGATAGGCAGCGAAATCTTTTCCTTAGAGAGCTCGAAGGCATGAAAAAGACCATGTACGCCATGTACAAGAAGGAGTTGGAGGAGGGGAGGTGGAATGCGAATATGGTCTCGGATGCGGAGTTCCGGGAGGCCATCATTTACTTCCTTGACAGAATGAAGAGAAGGGAGAAGAGAGAGACATCGGGCCGATCAAAGGCGCCGACTAGAGGAGGAGGAGAGACGAGAGGATCGTCACGAGGGTCCCGAGGGACACCAAGAGGGGCGGCACCACGAGGACGAGGCTTTCGTGGAAGGGGAGGACGGACCCCAGCGCGCCCTCCCAGAGGACACGGATACTGGAATTATAGCACCAGTTCCAGCTCCAACTACCCCAGCAAGCTTATACCGCTACGGAGGGGGAACGTCAAGACGAAGACACCGGCTCAGGTGAGCGTGTTGTCGTCGTAGACTGACGGGAGGAGAAGAGAGAGGAAAAGAAGAGAGAGAAGGAGATAAAAACTGTCCTTTTTAATCCGACAGTCACAGTTATGCCTACTGTTGATGAACAGGATACGAACGGTTCCGTTCCTCCCAGACGTGAAGGTGAAGGCACACAGCCTCACAAGCCTCAAGGTAAGCACTTGCTAGTTCATCCTTCGAGAGCTAATATGATAAATGATGCGAATAGGAAGGCGAAGAAGGCGATGGAGGAGAGGAAGCCGAAACCAAAGGCTAGGTCTCCTCCTACGAAGAAGCAGCGGACCGTACCCCCGCCAAAGGACTCAATAGTCTCTGCTATAGACACGAGTACACTCGGTGTACCAGACTCTGTCCAAAAGACACTCGAGATACCGGAAGCCCCGGAGACGCAAGAAGTTAAGTTGGCGGAAAAGGGGGGAGAACGAGAAGAGGACAAGGAACTTGAGCTTAGACTCAAAACCCTAGAACGAAAAATTCATGTGCTAGCGGCTAGTTTACATAGACCAGACGCGCTATGCTACACTGACCTCTTTTGTGAAACTTTACAAACCACATTAAAAGTTGGTAATGATAGGATGGCGAATATTAATATTGTCGGCCAGAAGTTTTTGAATAGTCACCGGACATGGGTGGACAAAAACATTAGAAAAACAAAGGGGACCCTAAAAGGGGTAGGCAGCCGTACGGAAATTACGGGCATCGTCACATTAATTTTCAAATTGAAATCCGGTCGAGTATATCGTGCGGACCTCTATGTTGTCCCCGATTACCACGGTTCAATCCTGCTGTCGTATGACCAATTGGCTACGATGGGGGCTGTGATCGATTGCGCCGCACGGCGGGTGATTTATGGAGTGAAGAATGGAGAGGAGGAGGATATTAATCCGATGACTGCTACTGACTCATACGAGGCTTTTGAGCTGAGTCTAGCAACGGAGAGGAAAAAGTTGGCCTTCGTACATGAGGCAACTGAAGCCTATGTACACCCCTATGTCACAGTGCCGGAGGAACTGACCTGGACCGACAATTGGGAGACGGAGATGCAGGCGTATACGGTTACGATTCCCGCATGGGACAGAAAGTCTATTGATGACTTAGTCGTAGCGCGTAATGAGGAGATAATTGTGTTGCGAAACAGTGCCCGTCGTTGGCCAGATTCGCAGAAGGTGGCGGGGCAGATGTCCATATTACCAATGGCTACTGTTACCATGCGAAGGTGTCAGGATGAGAAGAGAGAGGCGTTTGTGCCAAGGAGGAAGGGGCGTATCCCCGATACTCCAGCGGATGACATTAAAACTTTTATCACGAACTTTTGGGGCGATGTGCCTACCTGGCCGCGCTCATTAACTGAAGTGAAAAAGTGTCTACGGACTCTATTTGAGAGTAACAAGCCGTATACTGTCATTCTGCCATACAATGAGAAGGCGATCTGGGCACAGGAGATAAGGGACCGGCTTATTGATCATCCTATACCTGTTCCTTCTCGCAAGCAACAGTTAGTGGTGGCTTGTCGACTCGGGTCTCGGGAGCAGAGCAGTGCATACAAGCAAAAGCTCAGAGCCCAGGACAAGTTGAAATTGATACCTCAAGCTTTCACATGCTTTGATGGTTTCTACACCCGTAAGGCTCCGATACAATACGCGAACCTTATTGATATGCTTGTCGGGCTGGGTCATGATGATGAGCCGGACACAGTCACGTATGAAAGAACGGGACTAGACGATTTGTCCGAGGAAGATTTGAGTTTGGAGGAGGACTTAGCGCCCCTCAAGGAGCATGAGAAGATGTCGGAGGAAGATTTCCAAGCGGCGGCGCGGAAAATTTTAGAAGAAGGAGTGGGTTCGGAGAGAGAGAAGGCGTTTCTCAAAGCTAAGATGGAGGCGTACAGAGAAATTTTCGACCCTCCTCGGGCAGGTGGTGTAAAGTCGGATGACTTCACTGCTGTCATTTACAAGATACCGGGTGCGGAGCCATCTCCGGCACCACGGAGGGCAAATTTGAGCATACATGAGGCAAAAATAGCGGAGGAGAATGTGAGACAGTTGCTCGATGAGGACTTTATTGAGAGATCTACATCTCCAATTGTCTCTCAACCGAAAATCGTCCCTAAGCCAGGAGGAGAATGGCGCTTGACGATCAATTATGCCCGTGTGAATAAGGTGCTAGAGGAAGAGAGAAATCCTCTGCCGACCTTAGAAGAAGGCAGAAGGGTGCTGCGGAATGCTAAATTCTATTCGGTCATTGACCTTAAGAACGGCTTCTGGCAGATACCACTGGACGAGAAATCCAGATGGCTGACTGCATTCGTTGTGGGTATGGAAATATACCAGTGGAAGGTGCTTCCAATGGGACTCAAACAGGCCCCGGGGCTCTTTCAGAAGGCGATGCAGAAGATGTTGAGCGGTCAATATGACGACCAGTCGGAGGATGGTTTTATGAGAAGGAGAGGACAGAAGGCGGGAGAATATGCATTTTGTTACATCGATGACATCATCGTATACTCTAACACAATGGAAGAGCATATCGATCACTTGTCAGATGTCTTCAGGCGCATCGGAGCTTTTGGCCTGAAATGCAACCTAAAGAAATCTCAGCTTGCCAGGACAAGTGTGACGTATTTGGGTTACGAGATTTCTCATAATAGGGTCTCGATATCGCGCGAAAAGAGGGAGGAGATCATGAGTAGACAGTTGCCAAAGAATCGCACGGAGTTACACTCTTTTCTTGCGATGGCACAGTACTACAGCCAGTTCATACCCGATTGGGGTGCAACTCGGGCTAAGCTGGAGAAGATGATTGATTTTGGAGACTTTGAGAAGTGGGATGAGGAGGCTTTGCAGGCGTTTAATACGCTCAAAGATATCATTTATAAAGATCCCAAGGACGGCGGATTAGTACTTATGATGCCCGACTTTACGAAACCGTTCGTAGTCGACACGGATGCATCTAAGTTTGCGATTGGCGCGGTGCTGCAACAGGAAGATGAGGAGAAAAAGTTGCGCCCGATCATGTTTATTAGTAGAAAGCTCTGTGCGGCGGAGCGAAATTACTGCACGCGACAGAGGGAGGCGTTGGCAGTAGTATGGGCTCTCAAGAGGCTCAGAGAATACTTGTGGGGAGGACCTCTATTCACGGTTAGGACCGATCATCACAACCTTCTTTGGTTGATGAATCATGAACAAACCGGCCGTTTGGCGCGGTGGCAAGCTTTCTTGTCATGTTTCAATTTCACGATGGTCTACTTACCGGGAAAGCGAAACGTAGTCGCTGATAGCCTTTCCAGGCTAGAGTTTCAGTCGGAGGTGTCGGCTCTCGTATCATCAGTGGAGATGATGGACCTGTCCACGGACAAGGTATACGAGGTGAGCCACATAGAGGCGATGCAGATGGCAAGTGGCGTTCGTTATGACCGCACGGGTCTACGATATAGTCCTCAAGGCCCGGAGCATGGCATATGCTGTGAGGCGCATGTTCTCGAAGACGCTGAGTGGTCTTATGAGGCATACGAGAACGCGAAGGCGAATATAAAGAAGAGGAGGAGACGACTGAGGTCTGTACTGAACCTCCACAGGAAAATCGAAGCGAGCTTGATGAAGACCCGGAAAGGGTAGGAGTAAGGTTGGAGGACGGTACTATTCATATTGCCTCGCCTACCGCGTGGAGGCAGCAACAGGCGACGGATCCGGAGTTCAAGGAGCTCATAACGTTATACAAGAACCCTAATGAGCTTAAAAAGACTCCACAGATCAAATATCAGATGAAGGAGATGGCGTGGAGAGATGGGCTATTGTGGTACAAGGGCCAGCATGGCAAATTTGCATCACCGCCTGACAAATGGACTCTCTGGGTACCAGAGAAGTTGAGGCGCTTTATATATGTCGCAGCCCATAACTGCCCCTTACTGGCACATCCGGGTCGACAAAGAACTCATTGGTTCATAGCGAGGCGATTTTGGTGGAAAGGGATGAAGGAGGAGATAGACAGGGAAGTGGACGCATGCATCCCATGCAAAACCACAAAGACACCGCTGAAGGCGAACTTTGGCCTGATCGTTACATTCCCGTTACACGCCGGGATGTTTGAATTTTTACGCATCGATCATGTGGGACCTTTCCCCGAATCGGTAGAAGGGTACAGATACCTTCTTACCGCAATAGATCGAGCCACCAATTATGTCTGGGTTGTTCCTGTTAAGGACGCTACAGGGCAAGACAACTGCGGAGGCTCTGATCGATAGGATCGTCTCGCAGATCGGAGTGCCTAGAAAGATATGTTCTGATCGAGGTTCTGACTTTAATAATGAAGTCATCGACAGACTATCTAAGTACTACGGGATGAAATGGCAATATGTTACTGCCTATAACCCGAGAGCGAATGGCAAGATCGAGCGGGTACATAGACCTCTCAAAGCCTCGCTTAAGATGTACTGTATGAAGAAGGAGAATCAGAGAGCCTGGGTGGAGGCAGCACCTTCATTTGCCTTTGCAATGAACTGTCTACCCTCATCGGCATTAGGAGGAGCCAGGAGCTCAGTCTCGCCATATCAATTGGTTTACGGCCGAGAGCCTAATATCCCAACCTCACTTCTGCATCCAAAAGACACTTGGGCAGATGAGGATGAGTTGTTCGGGATGAGACTAAGAGCGAAGATGGAGGCGGAACAAATAGTTGCGGCGCACAGGGAGGCGGAGCGCAGAAAGACTGACGCACAAGGAGTGCGATAAGCGCACTTAGATCAAGTCCGTTTCCAGGTTGGGGATATTGTACTCTTGTACCATCCTCAAGTCCCTAAGGGGGTTAGCTCTAAGCTGTTTACCCACTGGAAAGGACCATACCAGGTCATGGAACAGATGGGACCTCTGAATTATAAGATCAGGGGTAGAGGGAAGGTGCAGATTGTGAATGTTCGAAGGCTGATCAAATATGACCCCTTCTTACTTGAGGATGAATCCGTTGAGGAGGCGTTGAAACGGATGAAGGAGGACTTCAAAGAGGTACCGCCTATACAGAAGGAGGATACCTTAGAGGAGGAGAATGCCTATCGGGCACCGGTCACGGAGAAGGAGGAGACCGAGAAGGAGAGTAAGGAAGACTCAAACCGCAAAAGCGCGGCGGGGACTCAGTCTAAAGCCCCCATAGTCCGCGGCGGTACGAAGGAGAAGTTCACGGAGGCGCAGAGGAGGAGAGCGCAAAACGATCTCATCTTCGACCAACCGAGGAAGGTGGCGAGATCGACGCGAGCGACGGATGTCCATGGAGGAGGAGGGGAGAAGGACACTAACCCGAACGCGGGTAATGTGGACATTCGACATGTGCGATGGAAGGAAGGAGAGGCGATTGCGGCCATCAAGTGGGTCCGAGACGCTTTTTATCTGTTGAGACCGGCAGAATCTCATGTTGCCGATGACACTCTCTCAAATCTTTATCTCATGCTAGCTGTGGCGGTCCCGCAGACTACACGGGCAGCACGGACATCGAAGAGATCCTTAGCAGCAAAAACGATACAACCGGTACTCCATTTTTGGAGAAGCATGGACCCTGTTGAGGATCCAAAAGCTAGACAATATTTACCGGTGTACAAAGACGCGAAAAATCTCGAGACATGGGATGATACTATTACCCTTCGAGACAAAGACCACACTGCGTGGACTATTCAGTCACTGCCTAGAGGAGTGCTTGACATTCCTTTTGACTTATCTTTGGGCGCCATCCCTAACAAAATATGGGACATTCTGGAGGAGTCGAAGTTTGACTTGACTTTTGTTGGCGGCCCGCCACCTGGCAAAGGGGTTCGCGCAAGGCGACGAAGGCAGTAAGTGACATTTTTTTCTTTTATCACGCGTCGGACATTGAAAGCTGCATGTGGATTAATCTCATAGTGCCCATGTCAGATCATGTCTTATTAAAATGTTTTTACACCATATATTTTTTTCTTTGGATATACTTAATATCGTCATACCAGCACGGTCCGTCTCTACTTGTGTCGGCATATCGCATGGTCGGGCTCACTCACCCCGGCTTTGGATATAGTTATTAGGTCTGGCCCCCTAGTACTATATTAAGGTAACCGATTGAATACAAGGGTATGTTATTAAAAGACAATATATTTACGGCTGATCGGAAGTGTTTTTGGAGAAGGAGAAACATTATAACGCTGCTTTTATTGCAATAGTAATACTATTTGTTCTTGACATACTGCCTCAGAATTAAGTTACGGGGGGGACAACAAGTGTGGAAGGAGGAGTTTTTATTTACAAAAACGAGGTTGGAGATTTATAGTTGACTCGTGTCTGGCGTATGCGTTTTATATATCCACTGCACCGTCTATCCGTGGGTTAATGCACTTAGTTGCGACACCCCGTAGCGTTTGTGCAGAAAAGAAATCAGCAATTATATGTCGAAAATATTGCATATTTCCGTCATAAAAACGGGAAGGGGTACTGTAGGCATCACCCCCCGGATAGCCGGTAAAAAGTACCCTTTTTCGGGTGTCAGGTGCACCTAGTTTTTTCCCATTATTTTCAATATCGTTTGGCCGGATTTGACCTAATGTCATTTTAACCCAGTTGGTCTGTTGCAGTTTTCTTTTCGGCTTCACTGAGCTAATATAACGAGACATCATTTTCTTTTGGGGATTTGTGTCTGGTTGTATTACCGACTTTTTATTGAGCTATCTTCGGGGATTGTAACAGAAGACAGCACACAATCTGGTCTGCTGCAACTACTACAACAAGGAAAAGGCCCCCGGCGACAGTAAGCCCTCATGATTTTCAGCACTCTTAGAGGCACAGGAAAGACTGGACAAAAAGAAATAACTGCAAAAGGAAAGTATGATGGGGCCGAGAACCCCGTTCACTGAAGACATTCCAACGGGAGATAGTTTTGGCCGTGGGTGGCAAGGGACTCAAAGGGGCACTGAAGCCCCCAGAAGAACACATGAGGATAGTGCATGATGATAATATGTTACAATAGTACGATATTTAATAACTGATAACTGTCCTAACGATATGAAGTTCGGACTGAGGAATACCTAAAGTAGTAGGGACTCCGTAATCTCCAGACCAAGGATAACCGACAGACCGGAACGGTAAGTCACGTAGTATTGCTATTATATACCGGGTGGGCCGGCATAATTCCTTCTCCCCCCCCCCCCCCCCCCCCGAGCGCGCTCACCCCTATGCGCGCGAGTAGCCGAACTCATACCGCCGGCCGGCGGCCGACCAACCTCGGGATAGAATTTCAATACTGACCTGAGTGACGGTCGTTGCCGTACTCGTATTAGTATATTAAACAATACTTCAAGTTGGGCAATTCGCCAACACTTACTCTGCGTAAGATTTTGAGTGACTTCAAGGTGGACCATTCGCCAACATTTCAACACGCTCCCTCCTGTCGCCGGATATTACCGTTACTGTCAACCGTTATCACGAAGTGGCAAGTGCTTTCGAGTAATGTAAGTTCCCCCAACACTGAGAGAGAGAGAGAGACAGACAGACAGCTGCAGAGAGAGAGACAGAGAGAGAGAGAGAGAGAGAGAGAGAGAGAGAGAGAGAGGGGGGGAGAGGGAGAGAGAGAGACAGACAGACAGAGAGAGACAGCGAGTGAGAGAGAGAAAGAAAGAGAGAGAGAGAGAGTGAGAGAGAGAGCGAGTGAGAGTGTGTGTGTGTGTGTGTGTGAGAGAGAGAGAGAGAGAGAGAGAGAGAGAGTGAGAGAGAGAGAGCGAGAGAGCGAGAGCGAGAGAGAGAGAGAGAGAGCGAGAGGAGTAAGAGAGCGAGAGAGAGAGAGAGAGAGAGAGTAAGAGAGAGAGAGAGAGAGAGAGTAAGAGAGAGAGAGAGAGTAAGAGAGAGAGAGAGAGAGAGAGAGAGAGAGAGAGAGAGAGAGTAAGAGAGAGAGAGAGAGAGAGAGAGCGAGTGAGAGAGAGAGAGAGAGAGGGAGAGAGACAGGGTAATCCGCCTTAGAGAAAGGTATGCTGTTGCGACACACTTTTCATGCGGTGTTCTCCCAATCATGTTGAGCTATTTGGTAAAAATATGTATTTCTAGAATCTTCCTCCTTCCTATCACTTTTGCCTAATAGTCAAATATGATAAAATGAATTCACCAGCCACTGGTCAAGCCAGAGAGAGAGAGAGAGAGAGAGAGAGAGAGAGAGAGAGAGAGAGAGAGAGAGAGAGAGAGAGAGAGACCGTTACAACATTGGGCAAATGGCGTCCCAAGCAAAAAAACGAAAATCGCATAAAAGCCCACAAAGAGCCCAAGAAACCCAGGAAGAAACATCCGAAACAAACAACGGAACAATCACCCTCTCTCGCAAGCAAAAAAAGCGACTAAAAAAAGCCAACAAACTCAGAAAAGGAAGTGAAGCCACCAACAGTGTGCAAACGGACTGGAGCGACGAGGAAGAAGACGCAAACGAGGACAATACTGAACGTACCCCCGCCAACACCTCCCCAACAGCAACACCCAAAAAAACCAACGACAAAGCGGAAGGTGAAACCACCCAGCTTACCACAAACTCGCCACCTGAAACACCAACGGATCCAAACAACAACCAACCCAACCCAGCCAACAACACAGACTCATGCAAAACAACGCTAACAACCACGCTACCACTGACCCTCCAACAAATCCAAGAGATGATCATGCATTCAATGACAACTGTGATCGCCCCCATGATCAACACGATCAAACAAGAACAAAAACTCAACAGAAACCAACTTGCAGAGGAAATCAAACAACTCCACACCAAAACAAACGAACTGGAGACGAAACTCCACACCAAAACAAACGAACTAGAAACTAAACTCGACACTCAGCACCAAACCCAGGCCCACAAAAATGAGCTAACCCAAACCAAGATCAATCAACACGAACAGCAAATCAAAACTCAGGAAAGCGACTTGTCGAGACTCTCAGCGGAAGTGGACTCTCTACGACTAAACGCCAGCGAAATACTCCATCAGATCAAAAATCTCAAAACCCAACAAGAACGCAACTCCAAAGTTGAGCCACCACCACCCATGGGACAATGGTCGATATTACAGAACACAGGAACTAAGTTCCTACGAAACATCCAAATCAACGAACAGCGCGGCGAAGACAAGCAACAGCTGAAGGCCAATCTGAAAGAAAGCGACCCAACCTGCGAGCTAATTATCACAGGAATCCCATACACACCAAAAGAAGACACAAAACAAATCGTAAAAGCTATGTTCGAAGCAAAAGGCATACCGTACAACCCCGATAACATTATAAAATGCTTCCGCGCAAAAAGCAACAAACCGACACGAAAAAAACACCAACACCCACCTACAATCATCCTGCGCTTCGCCTCAAACCAACTCAAGAACACATTCAAAAAACACAACCCAAACCAACCCCTCAAACACGACACTATCGATTGGACAGGCACACACCTCAAACAACACAAACAACCATTCAACATCTTTATAAACGAAAGCCTAACACCTACGCAACTTTCTCTCTTCAAACAGGCCCTCCAGTTAAAGAAAGAACTGACAGCAGCAACTGGATGCACTATCTTCGTCTGGACAAGGGACGGCGAGGTATTCTTCAAAGACCAAACCACAGAAGAGCGATTGATGATCGAAACATATGAAGATATTAATATCATCAAAGAACAATATGATCTACTCCAACCATCTTCATCATCATCATCATCATCGTCATCATCAACACCACCGAACAAAGCACAGAAAAACGGAAACACACAAACACCATAATGACTACATTACCACAGAAACCCCCAGACAATATCATACACCACCGCCTTCTCCCACAATCCCTAATACCCTACATCGAGCTTGCATATGATAAGAAAAAAATAGAAAAAGAAAACAAAATTAATAATAATAATTATAATAATAATAACAATAATATCAATAATAAACATAACACAACACTCAGCATTTACCACACCAACATCCACTCACTCAAAGCACACCACCAACATCTACTTATACAACTCCAATTACTACACTTCCAACCAGACATCATCATACTCACAGACAACTACATCCAACAACCAATCAGCAATAATACATTCCCCATTCCCATGTACACTGCAGAACATCACATAGACATCTCAATCTACTACAAAAGCAGCATGCATATCACAATAGACAAAAAACAAAACATATCACAGTCATGCCAAACACCTCTAATCATACAAATATATAATAATAAGCTAAAAAGCAAGCCAATACACACAATAATAGGTATGTATAGACGCCCGCTCAAAAATCACGATAAAGATTTTATACAGGCGCTTCAGAATAGAATAGACAACATTCTACACAAAGCACCAGCAAACACAATAACAATAGTGGGAGATCTTAATTATAATCTCCTAGACAACATACACAAACCGCACACAGATATGCATGAGTTCATTATACATAACAATCTATACACGACAATAAACAAAGCAACACGACACGACATACACAACTCAAGCACGCTCATTGACATGATACTCACCAACATCAACACCGACATTGAATCAAACATAATCAGCCCATGCATATCTGACCATCACCCAATATACGCAATAATACATACACGAACAAACAAACCAGACACAGACGTGACACCAAGACTTACAAACAGCAATTACAACAAACACAGAGAATCTATAATAGCAGACCTAAAAACACAGCTAGAATACATAGCACAAGGCACAGAAAACACAGACACAAACCAAAAATTTCGAGAGCTACAGTCAACAATAACAAAAGTTATAGAACACAATGAGAGGAAGCCCAAACAAAGCAACAGAAGAAAAAGCTGGTGTAAACCAAAAATAAAAAGACAAATAAGAAAACGACACGCGCTATACAATAGATGGAAAGATAACCCAACGGTAGAAAACAAGCGAGCTTACACAACACACAAATACAAAGTAAACAAAATAATACACAAAGCAAAGCAAGAAGAAATAATGAGAGTACTAGAAGAAAACAAATACAATCCGAAGAAACAACACAGAAAACTCAAAGAACTAGTCCCAAACAACAAACCACCAAGAAAATCACCAGCAGTAGCGTACTACAACAACAAAACATACACAGACCCAACAGACATAGCAAATGCATTCAACGATCATTACATAACAATAGGCAAGAAAACAAGCAACAACATACCAAAGATAGAACAGGAAGAAATTGTAGCGGCAGAGACACACACACACCCTAGCTTCAAACTACAAACTATAACACAGGACACAGTAACAAAAAACACTCAAAAACATAAACAGAGACAAAGCAGAAGACATATATAAAATAAAGCCTGCAATAATAAAAGACATGCACACTTACATCGCACCCACGCTCACAGAACTATTTAATAAAGCAATAAAGGAAAATAGTTACCCAGATGCACTAAAAACAACTAAAGTAATAGAAATATACAAAGCTAGCGACACAAGCATGCCAGTAAACTACAGACCTATTTCATTACTACCAATAATAGCTAAAATCTTCGACACAATAATAAATAAACACGTCATGGACCATCTAACGAAACATAACATAATATCACATACGCAATACGCCTTCCGCCCGAACTCAAACACGACAATGACAGTCCAGACTATCCTAAACCAAATACACAAACACAAAGACAGAGAAGAACTCGTGCTAGCGCTTTACGTAGACTTGTCAAAAGCCTACGACACAGTAGAACATGCAAAGTTAATTAAGAAACTCAGGACAAACTTCAATTTTTCCGAAGACACTGTTAATTTCTTTGCATCCTACTTTTCAAACCGAGCTCAAGAAGTACACACACAGCACGCAAAATCACACAAACGCACTATAACACATGGCATTCCGCAAGGCAGCACGCTATCTACTACTTTCTTTTTGCTGTATATATTAATGACATTATAAACATAATAAAACAAGGAACAGTATACACATATGCAGACGACACAACACTTATAATAACAGCAAAATCACCCAACAACCTACAACAAAAAACACAGACAGAAATAACCAAACTAATCAACTACTTCCACTCCAACAACCTCGTACCAAACCCAACCAAAACAACATACACAATCTTCCACAAAACCAAACAGAACGTAACAATAAACATAAACAACTACACACTTGAACAATGTAAACATGCCAAACTACTAGGCATAACACTCCAACACAACCTGCGATACAATCAACACATAAGCAACATCATACGCAAACTACAGCCAACAATCACTTCTCTCCGATACGCACAACAATTTCTCCACACAACAATCATGAAACAACTATACTACACGCACATCTTCCCTCATCTCATTCAACACATCTCCATCTGGGGGACCCATGACAAAAACAAAAAATACATACAACCACTCATAAAAATACATAAAAAAATCATCAGAATAATAGCCAAGACTCATTACCGATCACATACTAAACCGCTCCTCGACCAACTCGAAATCCTTGATATCACTCAACTATATAAACTAAGAGTTTGTATAGAAATCCACCCATTCATCCATCCCGCCAAAGAACTCAACACACCACTACACGACAACACCTTCACCCCAACAAATCATATCCATTCATACCATACTCGACACTCAATCAAAAGCAACTTATTCATCGACCACAACACCCCATATCAAACAAAACTGTTCCTGCATCAATGGAACCAACTCCCACAAGATATCAAGGACACAACATCACTCAACATCTTCAAAAAGCGGATAAAAGCTCACCTCCTAGAACAACAAAAACATAATAATAATAATGATAATAATAACAACAATGACTACAACACACACACACACACACACACACACACACACACACAAAAAAACATCAAAAAAAAAAAATTAATTGATTAATTAATAATTAACTTATATGCATACATATATATATTTATATATGCATAAATAAGTTTATATTTAAAAACACACACACACACACACACACACAACAGCAACCATCCAGCAGCATGATCTTTGAAGAATCCTCCGCCGGACTCCGTCCAACGAATATGGTCTCCCAACCACACCAACAAACCACTCCTTCACTTGCCCCTCTCTTTTCTCTCTCTCTCTCTCTCTCTCCTTTTTTTTTTTTTTTTTTTTTTTTTTTTTTTTTTTTTTTTTTTTTTTTTTTTTCCTCTCCCTTCTCATACTACTGTCCAGACATATTCACTGAACTACTAATTTTCACTCACTCCGATCATTCTAGTATATTACTACTGATGCAAACATAAACATTAATATTAATAACATGAATACTTAAGCTACATATTACGCAACATATCTAAACATAAACATTAATATTAATAAGATTAATACCAAGCGACCTAATATTAATACTTTCAATTAATACGCTCGATTTAATAACTAGGTTTCCACCTTAGATAAAGGTATGACTTAATAGCTATACTTTTCACGTGGACGATCCTTGAGTCCGATTGTAAAAATTGTTCTCTCAATAAAAACGAAGAAGAAGAAGAGGAGAGAGGGAGCTCGAGAGAGAAAGAAAGAAAGAGAAATGTCACGTGCACAGCAGACAAGAAAGGAAGGGGGGGGGGGGGGGCGTTAGAGCTATTTCACGTTTGGGGT
The DNA here is from genome assembly GCA_019918135.1 of Paulinella micropora. NCBI lineage: Eukaryota > Cercozoa > Imbricatea > Euglyphida > Paulinellidae > Paulinella > Paulinella micropora. The sequence goes on along the minus strand of WBZZ01003861.1, from coordinate 95,604 downwards.
GGGTTTGAGTGCAATAACTGTGCGCGCACGATTTTTTCTCGTAGGCGAGGTTTCTCCTCATGATCAGTGAACTGCTTTTTGCTAAAAATGCAAGGAATTTAGAGGACGCATCGCGCTGGGTAAAAATGGAATTGGCGAAGGCTCCTCCCCGCCGGGTAAAAATGGAATTGGCGAAGGCTCCTCGCAGAGGAAAATGGCAGCAAGAACCGTTTGCGGATAGAAGTCTAATCTCAAATAAGCTCCGAAGTACCTCTTACTTTGCGCAAACACCAGAAGATAATTACACTTTTTAGGGGGTCATTTTTTTCAGAAAATGCCCCGCCAAAAAAGTGTCCTTAAGCCCCATAGCATCAAATTCGACATCATAAAGACAGCTATCGACGAAGGAGATAAATCAAGAGGAAATCAAGAAGGAAGCGAAATGGAGATAAGAGAAATTACCTTAGTAGTCGCCGCCAGTACTGCCACCTCCACCCACCGCACAAACCTACCATCACACATAATGTATGAGGTAGGGTTTTTATAGTCTCCCACGACTTTTGTTTTTTTCCAATTTTACAATTTTCCAAGTATTTCAGTTATTGCCCACAGATGGGACTTTTTTCCAAATATTTCAGTTATTGGCCCACAGAGGGGACTTTTTTACAAATATTTCAGTTAAAATAGCGACCTCACCGTAATGCCCTGTTCATATTCGGGCTTCCCTCATTTTTTTGTTTTATCATTAAACAAGATTTCGTAAAGGAATGTCCATTCTCAACTAGCGCTTCAATTCTTTCGATCTCATCACTATCTATCTGTCCTTTATTCTGCTTCTTCCAGTGTTTCATCAATCTTCTTTCTCCTTCAATCTGTCTCATTCTCTTCTTTCTTCTTCTGTCTTTCATCAAGTCTTCTTCCATCTCTTCTCGCTCCTCCTTCTTCGTAAGCAGAACTTCATCAATCGCTCCAAGTCTTTCTTTCTTTTTATTCAATTCCTTCTTCATCTCTTCAATAATCTGTTCATCTTTCTCAATCTCTTTTATCGCTTTTATCTTCATTTCGTTCAATCTTTTCATCGAATATCTATCATCTTCAAATTGTTCAATCCATTCTTCCTTTCCCTTTACGAAATCCGGAATAAGGTTAATAGACATATTATGAGGGTTTTATCGTTTACGAGTGAGGTCCCACAAAAACAAGAAAAACGAGCAGACGGGGAAAAACAGAAAATCCAATCCCACAAAAATCGTGGGTTTGTGGAAAAAAATATAAAAACGGCAGTTTCGTCCGCACATTACGGCTTAAATTATTGCGATGACCATTTCGGCCCTTTGGTCCCCGTAATAAAAAAAGGAAATTGCTGAAAAACGGGCAACCCAAACCAAAATCACGCGCCAAGAAAATTCTCAAATCTCATTCTCCCAAAATCTCACAATCCAAGAAGTGGATGATTGCGAGAAGCAAGAAGGACACCGAGGAGCTCTTTGCCGACTTGTTAGACAACTTGAGCGACACCCTTGGGAGGGCTGAGTTGAAGAATGCCCCAGCCGACCCCGCCCCCGCCGACACTGCCCCCGCAGACCCTGACCCTGCCGACCCCGCCCCCGCCGACCCTGCCCCTGTCAAGCCCGACCCCGCACCCGCCCCAGTCCAGCCAGCCCCAGCCCAAGTCCAGCTCCCCCGCGGTTTCAATACTTACGAAAATATCGGACATTTCTTTCACGAGCACAAAAGATACATCCAAATTGAAAGAAATTTTATCACCTCGGGCAAGCAAGTTTACACATTTCGCGAGATGAAAGAGATGCGGGAAATAATTGAAGGTAGAAAGGTGAAAAAAGAGAATTTCTTTTTCGCCTACGGCGACGTGAACAGGGCAATTGCGAAGCCGAAATACCAGCAACACTTTCTTGTGTGTATCGGGGATGAGAATGAATTAATTATTTTCAACTCCATCACAGCAATCGGTAGGGTTTTGAAGGCGAGAACCAGCGATATAGTCTGGATACTTCCAATCCGCTTTTTTCATTAAATTACAAATCCAGTATTACTTTAGCTTTCTTTTCTCTCTTGCTCGTCCTAACATTTCCCTCATCTATATCTTCTCTCTTTAACTGTTCCTTTGTTTTCTTTTCTTTTGTTATTTCTTTTACTTGTTCTTTTATTTGTTTTTCTTCATCGGCCGGTTTATCAAACTTAGTTTTCAATAGTTCACGAGGGCTGACCAGCTCATCCGAATTTAATATCAACTTGAAACCGGAACGGCCAACGACTGTATAAATTTGTTTACTGTATTGCTTGCCGCCTTTAGAAAATAAATTCCTCTTTAGCTCCTTTCTTACCTTGTCGCCTTTTTCAAATTCGTCTACTAACCCATCCCGCTGAATACGTTGTTTATTTTTATTTACACCCTTAAATACATCTATCGGCCGGGCTTTGATAGTTCTATGAAACCTCATATTATAAGCGTCTACCATGTCGTAGATGTAAGTTAGCCAGTCAAAGTTTCCGTTAGTTTCAAATAGTATGTCTAACCATCTCCGTATTGTTCTTATAACCCGGTCAACGATAGCAAGCGCCCGATGGTCTCCTATTTCAACAGTCCGATGTTTGACGTTGTTCTCTCTGAAATAATCTTTAACCATTCCTTTATATTCACTTCCGCTGTCTGTTGTAATGGAGTCCGGAGTGTATGGTATTGATTTTAAAGCGGTATAAACTTCTTTCGCCGTTTTGTTTTTAAGTGGTTTAATGATTAAAAATCGACTATGAGTGTCAATCCAAAATAACATCCAAGCATAGCCTTTATTTCCTTTCTTATCTTTCAACTTAGACATATCCGCCAAATCTACAAATACTTGTTTAAGTGGTTTATCCGACCATATTGTATTCCATTTATCCGTTGGTAATCTTTTCTGGTAATGTATTTCAAGAGCTTGCTGTTCCTTTCTCTCATCCGCATCCTCCATTCCTACACTTTCTTCATCACCTCCGGGTTCGTTGTTCTGCGGATTGCTGTGTTTGTTGTCCATCTAATACTTAATAACACCTAATGCTGTATCCTTATATATTAATCTTTCTTTTTTTTCAAGTTCGAAACAATAATTAGAACAAAACTCGTACGTATAAAATCGGTCGAAACTGTCATCAATCGCTGTAATCTGGCGGTTCGCTAAACACAAGCTCAATCCACACACATAGCAACTATTGAAGTCATACTCACGATGATTATATAGATAGTCCATAATGTGTAAACGAACATCGAGCGGTAAATTTTTTATCTCGTTCATCTATATTAGAACTTTAAAAACATTTTTGAAATATCATTACTTTCTTTTTTTGTCTTCTCAGGTTGTCCCGCATAAACATTGACATTAACACGGCCGGTCTTTTTCCCTCCTTTCTTAGGATGTTCCTCTTCCTCGCTCTCGCTTTCGCTGTCCTCGCTTTCTTCCACTTTCTTTTTTACCACTTTCTTCACCTTCTTCTGCTTTGATTTAAGTTTCATACCCGCAACCCGTCGCGCGACAATATCGACGAAGTCGTGCTCAACCTCTTCTTCACTTTCACTGCTTTCCTCACTTTTCTCACCGTCTCTGCCATCCATCATATCCCTCGCCAACTGCTTCTTAGTAATGTGTTCCATCTTTTCGTCTTCGCTCATTCCTTTCACATTCTTAGCCTGTTCCTCAGCGAGTAATTCCCTCGCCCTCTCAATCTTTCTTTGCTTAGCCTGGTTCTTCTTCGCCTCCCAACCCTTTTCAAGATTCTTCATCGCGACCTCTCTATTACCTCTCGGCATTTTCTATTTGTTTATATTATCATACAAAATAATATTATTTAGTTTTTATTAATAAACTAATTATATAGCGGTTCAATGTCGCAATATAAGTCGCTCTTAGGCTTGAATGAGTTGGCTGTTGATAGTCTAGACATAGCCAACCTCGATTTAACGAACACGAACATAGTGGGCTTAAACACAGATAGAGTGCCAGAAGATGCCGACCCCGTAAATCTCTACTACACTGACGGCCGATTTGACACACGACTGGCTACTAAAAGCACGTCGGACGTTAAAGAAGGAAAAAATCTATACTACACCGAGCAACGAGTGAGGGATAACGACGAGGTTAAAGCCTCAACTCAACACCGTTCTAATACAAGTAATCCGCATCAAACCAGTTTATACAATTTGGTAGACACAAACATATCAGCACAAGCGGTCGGCCAATACTTAACTTACAACGATGTTGATGGCAAATGGAGGAATACTTACCTCGGGTCAATTGACACACTCTCCGATGTAGTCATTACAGCACCAATCGCAGCGAACAGTTATCTAACATATAATACTGTCAACTGGGTCAATAAAACCTTTCCGATAAATGTTGATGAATTCGGCAATATTAATATGGGCGGATTTAAGAATATAACAGGAGTAAATTTACTAAATACCAAAGATGTAGATGATTGGATAACAGAACACGAGGCAAATAATGCGAAAGTGTCTGCGGATGGTTCAATTAATACACACAGTGATGTTTTAATTACAGACACACCCTCAGATAACCAATTACTCATTTATTCAACTGGACAATGGCGAAATGTTGCTTCACCTTTTCTGAGATTGGACGGCACAGCAAGTATGACGGCAGGATTAAATATGGGAGGGTTTAATATAACAAATGTTAATCTTGTTGATGGCATTGATGTTTCCACCCTCGACACGAATGTCGTTAAATTAACAGGAGACCAAACCATAGCAGGGACAAAAACATTCAGCAATGAAATTAAAGCAAATGCGGGAATTACATACACGGGTGTGCTAACGACCACAACATTAACTAGTGGAGCAAAGATAGGAATACAAGGAGCAACAGACGGGGGGAATACCCGCGGAATATTTATGTGGGAGACGGCAAATACAGACTGGGGGATTTATATGGCACAATCTGGAACTAATAAATCATTAACTGGTTCAACATCAGCACTAGCAGGAGGTGTTGGAGGTGGTATAACCAGTTATGCTATAAGATTTAGATGTAGCACGGGCACAACAGAAGGTTTTATTTGGGAAAATCGTAATGCTGTTTTAATGTCATTAAGAGCGAGCGATGGACAATTACGGTGCTATGGTGGCCTTGATATGAGCAGCCAAAGCATAACAAATGTAAATCTAGTTGATGGTGTTGATGTTTCTGTCCTTGACACTTCGGTGGTTAAATTAACGGGAGACCAAACCATAGCAGGAACTAAAACGTTTAGCGACAAGATAACAATAGCATTAGACAAGCCAATAATTATGGGAAGAACGACGAGAGGATTGGCGGCATACACGGGAGGCTTAGAATTATATGGAACATCTGGTGTAGCAGGACCGCACATACAAGCATTTACGACCGCCAACCCGAATTATCCTTGCTTTCAATTAATTAATAATGGGCATAGCAATATGGCATTAAAATTTGATTGTTATTGGGACGGAGCAGTTAATGATAAGTCAAGTTTTCTTACTTCAAATTTTATGATAGCTAAGGGAACTAATCTTGTTTTTCAATACGCGGCAGGAGTAGCCGTAGGAAGCAATATAACTTGGAATACGGCAATGGACATCAATAGCACGTCAGGCTTATTAACAACGAAGGCAATAACAGCGAGCGGGGCGATAACAGCGAACGCGGGAATATCAACAACAACACTTTCCGCGAGTGGTAGAGTGTCCAATTTAACAGCAGGGGCCACTTGTTCATTAAGCTTACAAGGCGGAAATGACGGAACTAGTAATTATGGGCTATGGCTGTGGAATTATCTCAACTACGATTATGCTTTTTATATGGCTTCTTCTGGCGCTGGTAAGGCTTTTGGAAATGGATCCGCATGCGTCGGCCACGACTTTACTGGTCGTGCTATTAGAATGAGAATTTTACCAGATGCCACTCAGGGATTTATATGGGAAACGTCAAACGAGATTTTACTAATGTCATTGAATGGTCTCAATGGAACATTATACACAAGAGGATTAATAACGGCAAATGCTGGTATTACATACACTGGCACATTAACATCGGCAACGAATACCAGCGGGGCAAAGATAGGAATTCAGGGGCCAACGGATGGAACAAGCGCAAAAGGAATATTTTTGTGGGATACAACCAACACGAGCTGGGGAATTTATGCGGCATCTGGCGGAGCTCTAAACACAAGAAGTTTGGCAAATGGTTTAGCTGTTTCAGGTAATGATTTCGCGTCGTATAGCTTTCGTTTTAGGGTTGCCAATGATGCTACAATGGGTTTTATATGGGAGAACTCATCTGAACAATTGTTAATGTCATTAAATGGTTCAACAGGGACTTTATGGACAAAAGGCAACATAAGCATAAATGGGGCATTGGTAGCAACACAATCTTATGTAGATACAAAAGATGGAGGAAATGTGAAACTAACAGGAGACCAAACGATAGATGGAATTAAAATATTTAATGGATCAAGAAATGACATAAGAGCACTAAATTTGTTAGGCCAAGCAGATTTTAATAATCAGGATATCATTAACGGCGGAAATATTACATATAATGGGGCGCGGATATTAAACCAAAATGGAGGAGACGCATTCTTTTCACAGACAACAGGAGATTGGCAGTCTTTCTTATATACTCTAAATACGGATTCAAGTGGAACCGCAGACCAAAGAGGATATGTATTCACGAATGTAGCATTTGACGTAAAAGGAGCAGGACTTTATATTTCAAAACTCTTAGATAATAAATCCAATTCGTCTGATATTGTCCGTTTTAACAATGCTGGCGGTATGCGGTTTTATGGCGCCTTAGATATGAATTCCAACAACATAACAAATGGCGGAACAATAACAGGAACAACAATTACTTCAACCGCAGGCATAACTACTACAACATTAACTGCGAGTGATAACATAGTAGTCGGAGCAGGCAAAAAAATATTTGTAGATAGAAACGCACTCGCCAACAATAAATTAGTTTTATGGGATGGTAATACAGGTTCCACGACTGCTTTTCTTGGGTTTGGTGTTGCTAGTAATACATTGATTTATAATGTTAATTCTAGTGATAGTCATGTATTTTATCATAGTGCGGCGACTGAATTATTTAGAATTAACAACACAGCAATTACGGCTTCAAAGTTAATATCAACATCAAATGGTGTGCCGATAATCGTGGGACGAACTACTAAATCAGGAGTTTCAGGCGGATTGGAACTATATGGAAATGTGAATGCGTCAGCGGGGCCACATATCCAATGCGTATCATCTGAGGACAACCATCCGTCTTTTCAAGTTTTGCCCTGGTCTCACGGAAATGTAAATCTCGTGTTTGACGCTTATTATAATGGTTCTTCGTGGATATCTAGCAGTTCTGGATCAAACTTTTTGATAGGTAAAAGCAACACTCTCCTTACTTTTTCTTATAAATCAGGAGTAGCCGCGGGGAGTGGTGTTAGTTGGAGTACGGGGCCATATCTTGACACTTCTGGATTTTTCAATATTCCAACTACGGCAATTAATGGAGTGATAACATTAGGAACGAGATCAGGATATACAAGCGAACCAATGATTTTATTAAGATCTGGTAATAGTGCCAATAACCGCGGTTTCTTTGGTTTTAGTGGAACCAATGTGTATGCTTGGTGTACTTCAACTGCGTCGGGAGAACCTTCCGGAACTTATAACTATATAGCCGTTGGAGGCGCGTGGGGTAATTCGTCAGACCGTAGGTTAAAAGCAGATATTAAAACATTAGAATGCGCGGATTGTTGTGAGAAACTAATGAAATTAAATTGTTGTTCATATTATTTGAAAACCGACGAAAAGAAAGAAAAAAAGAATTGTGGGTTTATTGCGGATGAAGTTAAAAAAATATTTCCAGAGTTTGTGGATACGACAGACATGAAAATAGGAGAAGACGAAAACATTGAAGGAATAACATATACAAGTTTTATTCCAATATTAGTCAGTGCCTTTCAACACCTGGCGGAAAAAGTGATTAATTTAGAAAAAGAAAATAAAACTTTACTTAATATACTTCAAGACCAAGCGAACCAATTAGCAGAAATCCGAGCAGAAGTATTTGATAATGCCTCCGCCTAGATTACACCCCCCGCCACCTATTATTGATATGGCGGATGGCGAAATGACACCAGAGTTGAAGAACCGCGTGCTAGACGTCCAAATTAAGCAGGAAGAAAAAAAATTAGACCACGAATACGAGGACAACTGGGATTGTTGTATGACGAAGCGAAAAACTGACAGCCGACTTATTAAATACTTATTTCAAATGGGTATCATTATCGCCATCATCACCCTTTGTATCGTGAGGCTGTCTGAAAAGAACTTACCGTGCGAGGTTGCTAACACGTACGTGGGTATTTTGACACTACTTATCGGCATCTGCCTTCCTTCGCCTTCTTCAAGTAAGAAGTGAGCATTCATACAAATAGACTTTATACCAAGAGCTATCACCCGCACAGATTAGCGGAACGGCTTCATCAAAACTAACACACCAGTCTGACATCGGTTTATACACACATCCCTTTTGGATACAATAAAGACAACTTTCATTTTTTTTATCGCTGACGCGTGAATAGAAGTCGCAGGCGGTCCGAGCGGAAATATTAATTAATAAAAAGTTTATGAACATTAGTATAGAGGGCAACATGACGGACTATAAATACCAAAAGATTATTTTTCTGAGTAATGATTTTGTTGGCAATAGCAAGACGTTTGACAAAAACATTCAAATGAACTTCACCCCAACTAGAATGAATGTTAAGTTTATCCACTATATGAATGACTTGACCGAGACGAAAACAAAAATCCTTTATATGGACCGCATCGGGATTATTGGCTCATTCGCAGACAGTGATATGGCAAACATTTCCAATCTTAGCTACAACTTAGGTATTATTAATTGGACCGACGGACAATACACTTTTAAAGTGCTTAAAACGGATAATGGCAATATTGAGACTGACCCCTTAGACGGAAGAATTGTTATTTGTTTAGAATTTTTGGGTTGATAAAATATAGAGTGATGGAGAAAATTAATGATATACGAGTTAGACCAGTTAAGCAAAACGGAGATGGCGACAAGTTGGCAAAAGGACATAAGTTGTTTGATGAGGCGTTCGCTAACATATTTCTTCTCGCTCGTAAAAAGAGTGGCAAGACGACCGCACTGTTTGAAATCCTGAAACGAACGACCGACAAAAAAACGAGGATTGTTATTATCGCCAGCACGATACACAAAGACCACATATACAAAGAAATGGTTAAGCACTTCAAGAAGAAGGGAAACCCGATGGCGATATATACATATTTGAAAGCCGACGGCTACAGTGTAATCGATTACGAGTTAGACAAGCTGAATAAACCCGACGAGGAGCATGAAGGCGAGGTTGAACAGGACGAGAAAGAAGAACCGAAGCCGAAGTTTTTATATTTTGGTAAAGAAGAGAAGCAGGGGCAAGCCCCCGCACCCCCGAGACCGTCTAAGTATCAAACTCCCGAAGTTGTGTTTGTCCTTGATGACCTTGGAAGTGGCCTAAGGGATAAGTCAGTGAGCGACCTGTTGAAGAAAAATAGACATTATAAGTCAAAAGTGATTATGAGCTCGCAGTACCTTAACGACTTACGACCTGAGGCGATTAAACAGCTGGACTATCTCCTTATTTTTCCTGGTCAGAGTGTCGATAAAATAGAACTCGTGTATAAGCATCTCGATTTAGGCTACGACCTTGAATACTTCATTGAAAAATATCACGAGGCCACCAAGGAACGGTTTAACTTTTTGTATGTTGATTCGGTTTCTGATGAACTGAGGCAAAATTTCAATAAACGATTTTTGTAATTTTATTATTTATTTTTTTCATATATTATATAGATGCCAACATCGCCAGTGATTATTTCACAACCAGCGGGATATAACATCGGATACAATCCTTCACCAATTACAAAGATGCCACAAGCGGGAGGAAGAAAGAAGAAAGGAAAAAAGAAACAAACGGGCGGTAAAATTAACTGGGCGAAAGTAGAAAAAGCAGCCACAAATGTTGAAAGATGGTTGAGAAAGAACAAAGCTATTTCAAGGGGTGCTACTTTTCTGAGTGATGTCGGAGTGCCTTATGCGGACCGTGTAGCGAAGGCGGCGGCGAAGCAAGGATACGGCAAACAACGAGGTGGAGCTGTTAAGTTTCGCTAACCCACAACCAGATTGATGTAAAATCTTATATTAATTTTTTTTCTAACAATATACGATGGTTGTAAAAAAACCGCGAAAGAAACAAAGACCGCCGAGGATATACAGAACCAAAGATGGCCGACCGTATATTAAAGTGAAACGCAAACGAGCATATCTCAACTTTGGCGAGAAAACGAATGACCTTTCAACACTTCAAATCGTTAAGTTGTTTTTGAAATATATGGTGAAGACGAAAACAAAAAATAAACGAAAGACTAAAGAGCGAATAGTTAAGTCTGACTTCAACCGTCTTGAATACGAGAATCGAAACCAGATACAAGACAACCTACAAAAAAAATATGACCTAATACACGACGAGGAACAAAAGGAAAAGAAGAAACGGGAAGAGATAGAAGAAGAAAAGAAAAGGTTGGAAATAAAAGAAATGAAAGACCTTGAAGAGAAAGAAGAAGAAAAGAAAAGAAGAGAGAGGAAGGAGGATGCTGAAATGAAGGAAAGACGAGAAGAAAAGAAGAGGGAAATAGCAAAACTACAACGAATTAATATGGAATTAATAGAACACCAGAAAACTAACAATCTTTTGACAATGCCTACGACACCAGCACCAAAAAGGACGAAAACACCGCAGTCTGGAAAAGTAAAAGATGTAACTGACGAACTGAAAGCGAAAGACTCAAAATATAGGCAAATAGAACGGGAAAAAATCGTTAATGAAATGATAGATGGTCGTAGAGTCAAACCGTGGCCAACTAATAAGGTAATAATAAATAAACTAGCAGAAGCTGGAATTAATATCCCGATTGTTAAAACTGGCAAAAATAAGTCTAATTATAAAAATTCAATGAAACAGTTTCTTTACAATCACAAAACCACAGTCGGAATAAAAACACCAGCGGATGGATGGGCTAGGTTTGGTGCTTGGTTTTCTAAGAAAATAGCAAAAAAAAATTTAGCACCACCGCCATTTCCACCAGCGGAAGAAAAAGAACCAGAACCACAACCAGAACCACAACCAGAAGAAAAAGAGCCACCGCCACAACCAGAACCACAACCAGGACCACAACCAGAAGAAAAAGAAGACCCAGAAGAACAACCGCCAGCCGACGATGAGGATGTGAAAGACTTAATAACTCAATTCCAAAATATGCCACCACCGTTAGAAGACGACAAAGAACAAGGCGGGACGGGCTACCGCGGGCTAATGACGGACGAAATAGACAACATTATGAAATATGATTGGTATTTAGGGACAGTAGCTAGCGACGAAATAAACAAACTGAAGCCTGAAAAAAGAAAGAAGTATGGATTTATAATGAACTTGGATAAGTCTAGTCAAGCGGGCTCACATTGGATTGCTGTTTGGATTGACACCATTAAAGATGACTCTATTGAAATCTACGACCCTCTCGCGCTGTATAAGCCGACCGAGCTATTTCTACACCAAATGAAACAGCTTATTGAAAAGAGTAAGCCGAACACATACCTGCTTATGAAAGTCAATCAAGTCAAAAACCAAAGCGACACAAGCACAACCTGCGGGTGGCATAGTATTAGGTTTCTTAAAGAAAGAGCGAAAGGGAACCGCTTTAAATTCGCAAGCGGATGGACTGATTTGAAGGAGAAGGAAGCGGAGGAGTTGAAAGCGCAGAACGGCTACGGCTTTGATACATTCATTTAGACCCCGCCAGTAAAATAAAAATATATTTTAGAATATATAATATACTTGGAGGTGCGATGGAATATAGAGGCGGGCGAAGTAGCAACATTTACTATGTCAATAGCAAAAATAGGATAAACGGCACGGATAGTGATTTCACTCACTCCATTGATATGAAAGGGTTAGACAACCCGACACACTGTAAAATACTTCATATCTATGTGCCGAAATCATATTACTCTGTGGCAAGTCCTTACAACACTTTTATTCTAAGCGAAGACGGATACGAGGCACTCATTACGATACCGGAGGGAAACTACACAATGAACAACTTAAAAAATAAGCTGACCGAGGTGCTAACCGCAGAAAGTCCCAACGACTACGTGTACGCGGTCACAAGCAACAACACGAATACCGACCCCGAAGACGGCAAGCTGTTATTTACAGTAGCGAACAACGGAGGCATTCAACCGCGGTTTATATTTGACACCGAAACACGTATTCACGAAGTAATGGGTTTTGACCGCGACTCAACATACTTCTTCGCTAATAATACCATTAGGTCTCCAAACGTCATAATCTTGACTGGCGAAAAAACATTATATCTACAGTCTGATTTAGTCGGCGAAGGTGATAACCACGTGCTCCAAGAAATATACACGGCGAATGAAATTCCGTTTGGCTCTGTTATCTACGACGGCTCGGGTAGTGAATACGGCAAAAGATTGTCTACGAGTTCAAGCAATGTGTATCGGTTTTACTTGACTGACGAAAATGACCAAGCCATTAACCTCAACGGCCTCGGCATTGTAATGACATTGTTGATTTACAGAGAAACGAATTATTTTAATTTATTTACATCATTTTTCAATTTGTTAAAAAACCGTTAATTAATTATTTTATTTTTTTTCTCAGATTAAAATATAGGAACCTTTGATCGTAAGTTTACACAAAATGCCGACACAACACGGAGGCGAACTAGATTTCAGCAAGACTGACTACATCAGTGCTTCTTATCGTTTGAATAAACTTAACCCACGAGAAAGCAGTAATGGAAATGTCACTATTACCTCTGCGGGAGGACAAGAAAGCACATTCGACCTTATTAGTCGCCCATTTAACTTGGCTAGGTCAGTTCTGAGTTTTACTTACACTATCCCAGACACGGATACTAAATACAACAAGGCTTATATGGATTGCCTCGCTCCTATTAGACAAATTCAACTTCAAACCCGTAGCGGAGTTTATCTGTGCGATTTGAACTATGTTGGAAATATTACGAAGATGATTTGGAAGCCCGAGACTTCGCTTAAAGACTTTCTCGCACTTGAAAACCACGATGTCGGCACTGGTGCTGGCTGTATGCTCCAAAAGTGTAATGCTGACAGTAGGGCGGAAACTGGATTTGATAATGCTGTTCTTGCTGGTCAGGCTGCGAGTGTTGCTACTGTGGCAAACTTTGGAGACCAAGCTCAATTGCGGGCTGTGCTCAATTTATACGGAAATGCTATTGCTGGTGCTATTGGCCCTCCTTCAACTAATGCCCGCCGTCATAACGATGCTCTCATCGCGGCTGGAACTGGAACTTCACTACCCGTTAATGTGCCTTACAATGAGGCGAAGTATTTTACTGCTGGTGCTTTGGGTAATGGTCTTGGTGGTGGTAGTATGGCAATTAAAATCAAGCTTAATCTTGGTATGCTTTACAATACTATTTTCGCCCTTGATAAAACTATTATGTTTCCTGAGATTTTGACGATGCGCATTGTCTGGAACGGTTCTGCGAAGATTTATTATTCTGGTGCTGACCCTCTAAGTCCTGGTGGCGGTGCTGCCATCGCTGCTGGTGCTGCGGATGTTGCTGTTAGCAATCTTAACTTGTTTCTTGCTGTTGAGCAGAACCCGGGTGTCATTCAATCTATTCAAAGCCAGATTGCGGGCAGTGGTATGAGTTTTGATATTGATTACCCCTATGTGTATAAGAATACTATTGGAACTGCTAGCGATGGTAAATCAACTGAAAACCAAAACATTATTATGCGATTTGACCGCGGACACGGGCAGAGGTTGAAGAAGATTTATCACAGTGTGTTTAATTCTACCGAAAGTGTAAATACCGCTTATGACAATGATGTAAATGATGAGCGGTCTGCTACGGGTGGTGTTGTTGCTGATGCTAAGCGAAAGGTAGTCTCGTTTTACACTACACTTGACGGTGCGAGACAGGAAGAATTTGACGTGTCTGTGGCTAACCTTGAAGACTATATGATTATGAAGCCGAGGTTGGAGGGTAGTGCCTTGATGAATTCTAATGTGTATCAGTACAACTGGGTTTATGCTAATTGCTGGGACAACAACCGTCCTCTGTGGAGCAAGGACCAGAACGAGATTAGCGGGCTTGACTTAACTCAGGAACGTCGATGGGAGTTTATTGGAACCTGCCGAAACAAAGTCCATTCTCACTACACTCTGGCTATTACTCAGCGAACTGTGAGTGTGAAGGAAAATGTAATTACAATTAGTTAGCCCCCGCCAGTGAGGTAAGAGGTTTTTGAGATCGTAATTACAATTAATTTTTGATAGTTAATTTATTTTTTTTGATAATATAGAACAATGTCTCACCAGCGAAATTTAGTAGCACAAAATCCAGACGGCGACTTCGTAAATGTCAAAGTCGGGTATGATGGCCACATTGAAACTAATAATATGAAAACCGCCTTTGGTGAAGCATTAACCAGTTCATTAACACCAGTATTACAGGAAATCTTTCCATACACCATTAATACACGGATATGGACGAAAACAGAAACGAAGGCGACAGTAGCATTTAATGCGAATATGGCTGAATTGAAAACAACCGCAGATGCTACTGCCGATGCCATTATGGTAAGCAAAAAAAGAATTAAATACAGAACGGGGATGGGAGTTATGTGTCGCTTCACTGCCTTATGGAATACTGATGAAGCCAAGGACTACTATTCATTTATTGGCATTGGTGATAGCGTATTAGATAATGGTTTCTATTTTTACAAGACCAAAAATGACGGTATGAATATTCTCCATACCAAAGCAGGAGTGCCTACCTTGGTTTCACAAGCGGGCTGGAATGACCCGTGTAATGGAACAGGAGATATGCCATTACTGGATTGGACGAAGGGAAATGTATTTCAAATTCAGTTCCAATATTTGGGCTTCGGCGCTATTAAGTTTTCAATTGAGAACCCCACGACTGGAGCATTCCAACAAGTCCATATGATTAAGTATGCGAATGCCAACACTGGTGTCAGTCTGCGAAATACAACTCTCCCATTTGTGGCGCGAATATTTAATAATGGTGGAACTGGAATACAAATTTTGAAAACGGCCAGTTGTAGTATGTTTATTGAGGGCGCCAACACTATTAATACAAGCATATCAAACGAAGCGGAAGGAGATGAAAAGGCGAGCACCACTGAAAGCCCAATTCTCAGCATAAAAAATAAATCACTTTTTAATAATGCCGCAACAAATTATTCGATCGTTTACCCAACTCTCGTGAGCATATCAAACGAAGATGCTAAGGTTAATATAGTGCGAATTGTAAAAACGACTGGAGCACTTACGGCGGAGAACTTTGCCGATATCGATGCCACAACTTCAATCGTATCAAAGGATGTCTCTGCGACGGCCCTCGGCGGTGCCACTATAACGGACGTCATCCTTAAACTTTATGTTAATGCTACTTCTAGCCAGCTTATTGACCTGCGAACTTACGACATTCAACTCGCACCTGGCGAAAATCTAACATTTTTACAAAAGTCTGTATCTACTGTTAATAATGGAGGAAATGTGAGTGTTATCGTTAATTTTTTAGAAGACCAGTGATGTAGATATTTTAATTAATTTTGTAATATTTTTTTTCTAATATAATAATATAGTAATATGTTTTACCGTCGTAAGTTATACCGTATTGGAGGGCTGCGGTTTCTAACAAAAGTGTCTATCAAATCGCACATAAGAATACTTATAAGCAAATACGCTGATGGAGAAGTGTTGAACCCAGAAGATAGCGATTTCGTGCGAGACCTTATAACCCATCATCCAGGAATAAAAGATGGCATCATTGACGTTGGAAGTAATTCAAAGACGGGAAGCAAACACTTTCGCGCGAATGGTAAGCCGTTTTCGTGGAATTGCTGTGTTGACCTCATGGGGCTTAGTGAATCAAAAAAAATGATGAGATTGTTGAAAGATGCGAGCAGGAATACGATAAGACCGCAGATACAAGAATATCTGGACCGCGTTGCTATTGATGTATTCGTAGAACCCCGTTACTTATGCGAAATAAGTGGCGATATATATGAGCGGGTTAATGTCCACGTCGATCACCACTTCGACATCATACAATTCAAAGACATCCTTCAACAATACCTGGAAGTTAATAGAGAATTAGAAGTTGAAGACGGCTTATTGAAAGAACCGCATTTCACTAAGTTTAGCGAATTCCACAAACAGAAAGCAATACTGCGAATAATAAAAAAAGAAATCAATGTTAGAGGTAGATTATAGAAACTTTTTCAATTCGTCTTTATTTTGGACCCAAGGCTGACGAACTAACCATTCAATATATGGCTTGTCAATCTTGGCGATGTCTTCTATTTTTTTCCCCTTGTATTTTCCGAAATGAAACACGTCTTTTGGCTGAGCATTTCTCATTTCTTCAAGCGCTTTTATTTCGTCGTGGATTACCTTTTGGACATCTTCCAGCGAGAAGGATTTTTTTTCGCCTTCAATGGAAAGTTTTTGGAACTTCTCACACAGTCTAGTAAGGGTAGACATAGTAGAGTGTATATAGTAGACAGTATAAAAAAAATAAAAAATTAAATAATATAGGATGTCCGAGTGGATTGTCTTTGTAAAGGCTTACTCCGCTAAACACGGTATAAGCTACGGGGAGGCTTTGAAAAAGGCGGGCAAGGAATACCGAAGGCAAAAAGGCGGTAGCGCTGAGTTGTCTGAGGATGTCTATTCGCCCTCGTCTGAACGAAAAGGGGCTGACGGATGGAAGCCGGTCGCCAACAAAGAAAAATCAACGGTGTATGAAAAAGACGGCAAGGCGATTGTAGCATTCAGAGGAAGTGCGGATAAGAGGGACTTGCTAACTGACGTCGCCTTAGTAAAGGGAGTATTAAAAAGAACTCCGAGATATAAAGAAGAGCAGAAGCTGGTGAATGAGATTATAAAGAAATATGGTAAGGATAACGTAGAGCTGACGGGTCATAGCCTTGGCGGGACGATAGCGAAAGACCTGAGCCGCCAGACGGGGGTAAGGGCGACCACATACAATAAAGGCAGTAGCACGAAGGATCTCATTGAAGGAGTTATCGACCGAGTAGCCACTAGGGTAAATCCGAAAGGAAAGAGGGCGAAGACCGCGAGGTTGACCACGAACTACCGAACCGCATTCGACCCCGTTTCATTACTAGGGGCGACGGCTGTAAATACTAAGTTAGTGAAGCCGACGAGGGGAGTTCATACTATTAGAAGCTTCAAGGGTAAAGGAGCCAAAAAAATATATCTATGATTGAGCTTCATTTGTGGAACCCGAGCGGGATGCTGTCGTTATCGTTAATGAACTCACGACCCACCCACTTGTTCTCATTAACTTGTTTTTTAACATTCGTCATATGTAAAATGCTGAAGTGCGGGACTTGTTGTTGTTTGCTGTTTCTATCGATGTGTATTTTTTTCATTTGGAAGTCCTTAACGTTTTCAATGCTACCGCCTTTATCCATCTTATCATATACATCATAGTTTAGCTGTTGAGCATCTAAGCCTTTACCGCGAAAGTGGAAGTATCTTTTAACGCCGTTTTCAGCCGTTTCTATATGAACTCCCTTCGCTATGTGCTTGAGGTCGTTTTTGGTCATTCCTTCCGTAAAGGCGTCCTTCGTTGTAAATTCTAACATATACAATTTTGGCGCTATCCATATACCTTTTATAATCTTACATCCGTCGCCTAAGTCGTCGCTTATACCGCCCAGTTGCTTATTGCCCATATTCTTAATATGTCTCGCACATCTCGCGTGTATTTGGAGGCTGTCGGTGTCGGTGTAGTAAAAGTCGTCCGCGATAGTTCTGTTCGGGTTGGCTTCCTTTATATAGTTGAACATAATGCGGCGGCTGTATGCGAGTATGAATGCCCCGTAGTGTGAAGGCTTTGTTATGCTACTCTCTAATAATATTGGATTACGAGGTAGACCTGATATGTGCCATAAATCTTTTCCTTGTTTGTCCGTAAATTTAACGATGTCGGTTATTTGATTACTACTCCAGAATTTCCAGTATTCTTCGTTAGTCTGTATATATGTTGTAATAGATGGTATTGGTCTCTGTATCATCTTACCGTATAGACTATTCATAAACAGCTTGGCGAGTAGATATTGAGGGCTACCTTTCTCCGCATTTTCCTTCGCCTTAAACATATCGTCTATGTATTTGGCAAAGACACATTCAGATTTTACAGTGTAGTATCCTTTATGAATGCTGACCGTATAACCTTCGGCTACCATGTCTTCGATATCTACACTAGTCAGCCATTGGTCCTTCATATCCTCTAGTCGCCATTTAAGAGAGCCCATATGGTCCCGCTGTCCAATTCTGGAGTGTAGTATATTTTTTGGTGAGACGTAGTCGAGGTTGTAAATACCGATTTGAAGGTTCCGCTGGTCGAATGGTCCAATCGTTTCAACGATGTCGCCGACCATAAAAGCTAACAACATCGCGGTTGGATACAACGATACGACGTCGGCATCCACGAGATAATCGTCTATGTCGTCAAAGGCGGTCTGTTTTTGTAGGTATTGCGTGTATTGCTTAGAAATGAACCGCCTCTTAGACGGGTAAGTCCTTCCGCCAATAATCGCTTTTCTAAATGCTCTTTCCTGCTCGACGGTTGGAAGTCTTACTTCGTATTTACCGTCTACATATTTTTTCCATATGTTGAAAGCGAGACTTGAAGTTGAAATATATGAAGTTAGATTGACATTATGAGCTGTAAATATCGTCGTGTTTAACTTATCGTATAATTCCTTCAAACCCATAACATCATTCCTTAGATAAACCAGACAGTCCTGCTTCATCTTTTCTTCCATATCTTCCCATCTGCGGGCTTGTTCGTGGTCGAAGTCTCCCTTAAGCACTGAGCATCCCATACTTTCAAGATTTGCTTTAAGACTTCCTTGAGTGTGCTTATACATATCCCACATCTTGACGTTTTCAAACTCTAAGCAGATAATAGAGCCGTTGTTAATTTTTGACGACTTAATCTTAATACCCCTTTTAATTAATTCTTGGTGTATGAAGTAGTGGTCAAAGTTTGCTCCGTTGAAACCATTAACATATAGAACGGGCGGTTTGTCATTTTTACATTTCGGCTCCCATCCTTCTTTTATACGGTCGCCTCGTTTTATTATAAGGTCCACGAATTGGCTTATACAGTCTTTACCGGCTATGTATTTGAAACCCTCAGAGCCTTGAGTGTATCCGACTATGTAGCATTCGTGGATATCGTAGCCGTTCGCGATGGTCTTATTTCTAAATGACTCCAAATCGTAATGTAGGACTTGGTCGTTGTTTATTTTTTCTTCCGTGTGGAACTTAGTTATGAGGTGTCTTTTACCATTCTTCTTCAATCTAATGTCAGCATATTTTTTCCTGTTAAGATTACAGGTATGTTTCTTCAGGTATAATTGTAGGCAGTCCTCGCAACGCTTCTTGAATTGTTTAACCAGTCCATAGTAGTGGTTATTTTCTAAAAAGATTAGTTTGTCGGGTTCCTGTCCTTCTTCATTCGTGCTGATTGTTTGCTTCATAACGTGGTCTGTTATTTCGTATGTTTTCCCTTCTTTTTTGTATTTGTTCAATATTTGGACTGCTATTGAAAATGGTATGGGGGAGTTTGGCGGAAGGTTGAATTCAGCTCTGACGATATTACAGCGGTTCTTGTTAATCGGATGAATAGCAAGTATGTCCTTACATAAGAAGAATAGGCAGTTGTTGTTTTTGCTGGGCGGTGATATTCTTACTCCTTCTTCAACTTTCTCTCTCTTTTCTTTTTTTCCTTCATAGCATCCTCCGCCATTTTCTTGAACTATGGTTATTTCCACATATCGTATGGTTCTTTCATATCCATTCTCTCCTGCTTCAATGTTGTTTATGTTGAACTCGTTCAGAGCATCCATAAATACGGTGTCGTATTGTCGGAGTTGAAACGAATTAAAACTTTTCTTTTTTAAATAGTGGTCGTATCGCTCATTAGCAGGAGCTGTGGAGTATGTTATAGATATATTGACGTCCGCATTAGCCGTCATTCCTTCCCTTCTAGCATATCGTATAGCGGGTATCAATACCTTCTCTTCTAGAGCGTCAGTGTCATAGAAGCTTATATCTAATTCCCTAAATTTGAATGTGAGAGAGTTCAGCTGGTTATCCCTCCTAACTTCGTACTCGTTCGCTCTAAACTCTCGCCGCTTTGCTTCTCGCGTCTTAGCCTCGCGGAGATTTGCTTTCGTATTGCTGCGGATGTTAGATAAAAGGTCTCGGCGGTTTCTTTTATCTTTCGTTTCAACTTTTCTCAGCTTAGCCTTAGCTTGAAGAAGTTGAACGTATTGCTTGTTTGGTCTTGGTGGTAGAGGTGGTTTTGACATTTTACCGTTATGTATATCTTAGGTAAGATACTTTTTCTAAAAATAA
>WBZZ01003861.1:52500-55000 GCA_019918135.1 Paulinella micropora | reverse complement strand
GAGACGATCTCTACAGAAATATGTTTATTCAGATATATATATATATATATATGTATATATATATATAGGAACACTAAGTTTCGATCTAGACACAGTGGAGAAAATGCTTACCAATGATGGTAGACGTACATACATACATACATATATACATATATACATATGCATACATGCGTATACAAACCTGGGCCAAAATAAATACAAAAATGCATATATAAAGACATTCATTCATTCATTCATTCATTCATTCATACATACATACATACATACATACAGTGGAGAAGATGCTTGCCAATGATGGTAGACGTACATACATACATACATACATGCATACATATGTATACATACATACATACATACATGCATATGTTTACATGTGTATACAAACCTGGACCAAAATACATACATAAATGCCTATATAAAGACATTACATTCATTCATACATACATACATACATACATAAATACATACATATGTATACATGCGTATACAAACCTGACCAAAATACATACAAAAATGCATATATAAAGACGTTCATAGATTCATTCATTCATACATTCATACATACATACATGCATACATACGTACAAACAGTGGATAAAATGCTTACCAATCATGGTAGACGTGCATACATACATACATACATACATATGTATACATGCGAATACAAACCTGGCCAAAATACATACAAAAATGCATATATAAAGACATTCATAGATTCATTCATTCATACATTCATACATACATGCATACATACGTACAAACAGTAGATAAAATGCTACCAATCATGGTAGACATACATACATACATACTTACTTACTTACTTACTTACTTACAAACATACATACATACATATGTATACTTGCATTATATACAAACCTGGCCAAAATACACACAAAAATGCACATATAAAGACATTCATACATTCATACATTCATCCATTCATACATACATCCATCCATACATACATACATACAAATATGCATATGTCCATAGATCAGCTTCTGTGTATATGCAAGATAGACTAAACATTTCAAAAAATACATGCATACATACATGCATACATACATACATGCATACATACATGTTTAAATCGGCTGCTTTGAATCGCTGACGTACCAGATCATGTGATAGATAGATAGATAGATAGATATATAGATAGATAGATAGATAGATAGATAGTAAGATAGATAGATAGATAGATGGATGGATGGATAGATGGATGGATAGATAGATATATAGATGGATAGATGGATAGATAGATAGATAGATAGATAGATAGATAGATAGATAGATGCATAGATAGATGTAGGTAGATAGAAGTTTTAATACATCACATGGTTTATCTATGTGTTCCGGCCACCAACAAATTCCACGTAAAAAACGCTACATTTGTTGTCCTTCCGGCCACCAACAAATTCCTCGCAAACAACGGTACATTTGTTGTCCTTTCGAAGTTGTTTCGGCAACCCGCAAACAGCGTAAAATTCCGAATCTCTTTTTTTTTTTCTTTATCACTTTCGCCGAAATTCCACGCTTGTTGCGGGTGGCCGGAATACTTAGACACAAACCTTACTAAGGCCCGTTCTACACCACCCAGATTTCCGGGTTTCTGGGTGTAAAAGTGGCCACCACAGGCCAGGCCTTTCAGGAAATAACACCAGAAAGTGGCACCAGAAGCCGGGTTCCGGCTGTAAAGTGGCACCACAGGCCAGGCTTTTCAGGAAACAACACCCGGAAAGTGGCACCAGAAACCCGGAATTCTGGGTGGTGTAGAATGACTCTTACATATGAAATCCGCTAAAAAGATGTATTATCTATCTATCTATCTATCTATCTATCCTGTCCTTGTGCACTCCGCTAAAAGATAAACTATCTATCTATCTATCTATCTATCTATCTATCTATCTACATATACTACGCATAGATCGGTTATTGTGCGAAGCGCTAATGGACCAACGGATACTTCCCGGGGTGGGCAATGTGATCAAGTGCGAAGGTGCAAGACAGATAGATAGATAGATAGATAGATAGATAGATAGATCGGTTATTGTGTGAAGCGTTGATGGACCAACAGATAGATAGATAGATAGATAGATAGATAGATAGATAGATAGATAGATAGATAGATAGATAGATCGGTTATTGTGTGAAGCGTTGATGGACCAACAGATAGATAGAAGATAGATAGATAGATAGATAGATAGATAGATAGATAGATAGATAGATAGATAGGTAGATAGATAGATACTTCCCGGGGTGGGTAATGTGATCAAGTGCGAAGGTACACGATAGATAGATAGATAGATAGATAGATAGATAGATAGATAGATAGATAGATAGATAGATAGATAGATAGGTAGATACTATCTATTGTGTACCTTCGCATTTGATCACATTACCCACCCCGGGAAGTATCTATCTATCTATCTATCTATCTATCTATCTATCTATCTATCTATCTATCTATCTATCTATCTATCCATCCATCCATCCATCTATC
>WBZZ01003861.1:0-27500 GCA_019918135.1 Paulinella micropora | reverse complement strand
GTAAAGCGGTTGGAGTGCGCGCCAAGGCTGAGACTAGTAGTAGTAGTAGTAGTAGTAGTAGTAGTAGTAGTAGTAGTAGTAGTGGAAGTATGTCGTGCGCAGGCCGACGACAGACCTCAAACGCACCCGGGCCGCTGCTGCCTGCAAATCTCTTTCCATTGTAGAGCTCGTCGTGGGGATGTTGTTCGTCGAGGGGAGTTGGCGTGGCGTTGCTGTGAGGCATGTCTGCCTTCGTCTCTACGTCCTTCGTCTCGTCGTCCGTCTTCTCGTCCTCTGAGGGTCAGTGTAACAGAAAAAAGAATGATAAGCGTGGTAGGGAGGTAGCCAACGTTGGTTACCTTTGTTGTATTAGAGTGAGCATTGACTTCGTCGGTTGTGGTTGGGTCCACTTCTTTCTCTGTTCTTGTCCGCAGTTGCCATCGCGTCAAGTCGAGAAACGAACCCAAGAAAAGATTAGCTGTTTACCGGGCCTGGTTCGAACTTGATAAACGTGCAGACCCCTATCACATTATTTAATAAAAAGAAAGTTCCAGTGGCTTGATTGGTTTAAGGGATTCAAGCGACTCGTTTGGTTCGATTGGTTCGATTGATTCTGTTGGTTCGACTGGTTCGAATTGGTTCGATTGGTTCGATTGGTATGCCCGTGCAAGCCTCCTACTGGCTCCATCTCTTACCAAAATAATTTTGCGACCCTGCCCTACAGCCAACTGCAACCCTTTAATAGTCTCATCCCATGCAAGGAAATGCCCTTAATGCCCTAGCACTAAAGCCCTCCCTTACTCTAACCTTTCAATTATTTTGATTGATTCACAACCTCTAACCGCACTTATCTATTGCCGAGAGGAGCATCTACTGCCCTAGCGCTGACGATCTCCAAGCCTCTCCTCGGCCTACTCTAGCCCTATTCCCTTTAGACCTACTCCTGCAACTAATTTTGCCCTTCTGGCCATATAGCACATTGCCCTATCTAACCCTATCTAACCTTGCCATATAATTGCCTTACCTGCACTTACCCCCCCCCCCCCCCCCCCGCCCTGCAGGCCCCCTGCCTAACTAGCCTGGGAACTAATAACTCCCTGAGTAACTATACCACTACTAAAATGCCTAACTTAGAAGTATCTTCATGACCTCTTGCTAACCTATTTACTGTGGATTTTACCACAGCTATTATGTGACGGTTAATTTTGCTCTGCCAACTTCCTTTTTCTCTCATATCTACGACGATTTTCTGATTCGCCGTGCCACTTCACTTTCACTTCAGCTGAAGCACACTCGCTGCCACAATAATAAAACCAGCTTTCCCCCCAGAAAAATTTGCCTCACAAATTCCTTCGTGAGCACAGCTCATATGCCCTGCATATTGAGAAAGTTAGAAAAAGTAAGTGATGAAATACGTAGTGATCATCATGATCACTTTCTTTCTCTCTCTCTCTCTCTCTCTCTCTCTCTCTATATATATATATATATATATATATATATATATATATATATATATAGCAACTTTTAATTTTTCACGACCATGACAACCTCTGTACCCTAACATCACGATCTAACTTGCTGCAGCTCAACAATTCCTTTTCTGTCCACGAACTCACCTCAGGTGAGTTCGTGGAGGTCCTCGAGATGGAAGACCCAGATTCACTGTCATCTTGTGATGACATCATGTCTTCCCTTTTTCCTAGAGGAAGTGTCTTCCCTCGAGGAAGGGGAAATCTGGATCACTGGCCCGGCCGGCCAGCAGTCAAAACCCAGAAAAATCACCACAGAACCCAGAATTCTGGGTGTTGTAGAACGAACCAAGTACTTTCCTTACTTTCCAACTTGGAACGCCGTGGGCGGGGGGTGCCACTTTAATGGCAATGTGACTGAGAGTCGACTCTCAAAACAAAAGTTTGAAGTACTGAAACTTACTAGTAAATTTCTAGAATAAATGTAATAGTGTAACTTCAAGTGTATACGTATACGGGGCTTATACGTACATGTACATGTAAACGTCCTTTAATTTATTCCATTGACGTTGACGTTGTGAATCGAACTTGAGCTTAAGCTTGTGAGTCAATTAAAGACTAGATCTAGTAGACTAGGTAGATCGCGAATTCAAAGTTATTAATACTTAGTTAGTATTACTACTACTACTATGATAAGCTATAGCTAGCTAGTATATATTGTTGGGAGAAAACCCTCGCGACTTCTGCAAACGGCGACCGACACTCGGGGCGTCGCCCTCCTATCGGCTAACTGCTTCCCACGTAGAAGAATTTAACAATACTGAACAATTCCCGCCAATCCAACTGACGACGTCACACAAAAGATGTACCTCCAGAAAATGACACACGAAACTGCCTGATATGTGTAATAATTATAATTGTAAAAAGCTAGTGCCACCAGTACCAGAAAAGATACTCTAAATGACTGTATTAATAACTAATAAAACTACTAACCGTAACGAATAAGGCTAACGTATAAACTTTGAATAGCAATATGGACATAGCTGAGGAGGAAGTGTCTAATTAATTATCCAATGCTCGCCCTTAATTAGACTCCCTTACAAGTCAGTGTCCTACCATACCGTGCTACTAACAACTAGATTAGAAAAATGAGCAAAGCGCAAAGTGAGCTACCCTACGTCTCCAGTGAAGTTCGGCTATTTCGCTCAGTGCACTGTATCAACTAAAGCGCTACAGGCACAACAGTGCACAAAAATAAGACTCAGCGAAAGCAGAGGTGCTAGCCTGCGTCTCCACAGCTTGTGGAGTTCGGCAATCTAGTCACCTAATTGTTAATATCTATCCCCGGACCACCGGGAACCTGACAAGAGTCCTACCCAAAGTTCACGTTGGAGGAAGTCCTGCTGTCGGGGGTTTGTCCCTCTAAGAGGGAGCGGTTCCCCGAGTCTTTAATCCTGGGCCACGTGCCCAACCCGACGGTCGTACGGCTCACCCCGCATAGCCTTAATGTTTATGTCTGCCAGATTGTCGGTTGAGCCCACCTTCTCGTTGACAACGAGCCCGGCGTCCACCTTCTGGTTGATGATGGCGCATCGCAGGTCCACATGTCCCAGCTTCCTAGCAAGTGAGGGGTGGGGTTAGAGTCATCGCAGCCTAATTCGTGGAGGAGACAGACAATACATGAGGGATCAGGCGCGGTGTAGAGATTCTCGAGTGTAACGGGAGGCCTCGGGCGAGGAGTATCGGGTGTGCCGTGGACTGCCCAGTGTAGTCGGGTGTAGTAATCGTTGGTGCGCTGGTAGTCAGACCGTCCCGGTTCTGTGGCCCACTGGGAGGTGTACTGCATGTGGTTGTCAGTCCAAGGTGGGGTTGTTGGCTCCGCTCCTGGGTCCACTCGGTGAATAATCGTTGTCCCCAGTCGCTTTGGAGTTGATCCTCACTGAATTCCGGTAACTGTGCAGGCATAGGCAAATCGGAGTGATCTTCTTGGAAGGTGGGGGATAGGGGGGTTTCGTAGGTGGAGCGATCTGCTAAGAAGATACCGGACGGTTATGTTGTTGCGTGGCCCGGGGGTGAATATAGGTGTAATCATCCCCTAGGGCGGCGATTGCCAAAGCCTGGGCGCCATCAGCGGTGGGGATCCTTGCGCGGATCAGGTTGGCGTAATACTCAGTGATGGCTGCTTGGGTGGGCTTCTGTGTTGGTCGTCGTTGTCGTGCTCTGCTGTATACCGCTGTGCGATTGGTGTCCCATAGGTGGTTGAGGGTTTTATTGTGGGGCATTGCTCCCAGGGTCGCGTCGGTAATTTCTTTCAACGCGTACTTATTAATATTAAGGCGATCACGTGCCCAGCCGATGGTGTTGAGGGCGAGGGCACAGAAGTCGGTGAAGTTTTCCGGGGGGGGGGGGGGGGTGTAGCATAGTGGGGTCGGTATGGTAGCGCCATAGTGTGTCTACGGCTCTTGACGCGCTGGTAAATAATAAGGCGCCGGTCGTACTTTTTTGCGACCTTTCATTTTTTTCCCGAACTTGTTCAGATATCATTGAATCCGTTAATGATTGCTTTTAAACGTTTCGATGTAAAGAAAACATATTAATAAAGACTTTTAATTACAAAACTCCTTGCTGTACTTAGCCGGTCGGCACCTTGTATGATAATGTACGCTAAATCTCAGCTATTTCAGCTAAACGCCAGCATGACCTATTAAGTTGTAATTGTCTTGCCAGATCGTTTTTTACCAATCTTTCTACTGAAATTCAACATACTTAGACTAATTTAGTAGTCTTAATGTGTACTTACTTACGACTTAGCACTGGGGGGGGGGGGGGGGGGGGGAGCGAAAGGGAGGAGAGCGTGTACGCTTGCTTCGACCGCCACCTTGCGGGTCGAACAAACAGCGACAGAAGCAGACGAATTTAAACGGGATCATCCTGATACAAGTCTTCATCATCGCTCTCTTCGTCTGCTTCGTCGCTATCACTAGATGCAGCACGCTCGCACAACTCGCATCCTTCAACAAAATACGAAAGCTTTCGGTTCTCAAACCCGCACGTGTTGCATCTCCAGGGCTCCACAGCTTCCACGTCCTCGCTATTACCTTCTCCGTCTTCGTCTTGCCCTGAATAGTCGACGCGTTTGCCTCTGGTCTTCTTCACTTTCCCTGGCAGTGTCCAAACAAACAAAAAAAATTAATTGCAAGAAAAATTTCAAAAAGTAAGAAAACGGTAAGCCCTGCCACACCAGACGTATACCTTTCGACGAGCCTTTGCGTTTCTTAGCAGCTGGGGGGCTTGCAGCCTCAACTTTCCGACCTTTCCTCTTGCCCCGCTTGCCACTTAGAGCGCTTCGCCTTAGCCTGGGGCTTGTCGGAACCTTGCGAGATGTCGCTGTTCAGACGCTCCCGCAGTTCCGCCACCTTGCCCTCCGTGGGCAAACCTAACTTCTGCAGCAAAGCAATACATTGAGCCTTTGTCATGCGTGAAAAATGCCCCCCCTGGCCCGTCTTGCCTTGCTTTTTCTTTTGCCTCATCTGCCTGGCCAGCCTATTGAAGTAGCGAATCTTCTCCTCGCGCCCCATTTTGGCAGTAGCCTCGGACTGTTCCAGGACGAAGCCGGAGCTGATGCCAGTCGCCCCGCCTCTCCGAACTGGGCATTTCTCCCCTTGCTTATGCGCGGCCTTAGGCGCCATCGTACTCTGAGTGCAAAACTCACACCGGAGGCGCGCCTCCTTATCGCTCCTCAAGTCAAGTACCACACGATCCGCATCTTGGCCGCGGCTGCATAAAGCGCCGTACGCTACGCCCGGAACACTAAACTGCTTGCCCGCAGCTGTTTGCAGGGAATATTTGAAAGAACGAAGCTCCCGAAACTGCCAGCTAGTTAGTAATCGGGGAGACAGTGGATTCTGGGTGACCCACTCACAGCCAAACGATACCCGGTATGATACCCGGTATGATACCCCTGGGGTATGGATACCCCCCCCCCCCTCCTCCCCATACCCCCAGTCCCATACCCCTGTCCCATACCCCGGGGTATGATACTCCTGTCCCATACCCCTGTTCCATACATCGGGGGGGGGGGGGGGTATGGGGGGGCGGGGGAGGGTATCATACCCCAGGGGTAGTACGGGGGAAGGGTATCATATCCCAGGGGTATGGGAGGGGGGGGGGGGGGGGGTATCCATGCCCCAGGGGTATCATACCGGGTATCATACCGGGTATCATACCGGGTATCATACCGGGTATCATACCGGGTATCATACCGGGTATCATACCGGGTATCATACCGGGTATCATACCGGGTATCATACCGGGTATCATACCGGGTATCATACCGGGTATCATACCAGGTATCGTTTAGCTGTGACTCTTGGATGACGTCCCTCTCGTGCCCGTAGAGGCGAACGTTTGCAAAGCCAGCATTAGACGCAGATTCTAACCAATCCTCGACAAGCGAAAAGCCTATCCCTTGCTCAATCTGGTCTTTTGAAAAGACCTTCGACAGATTGCGCTTTGCTCCGTCGCAGGGATTCCAGGCGTGGTTCGCACATAGAACGTGCGCCTCCACGTCCACACCATAAAGCGCGTGGTAGCATGATTCGGAATAAATAAACTCTTTGTTCGTAAAATCACCACCGCCATCGCCAGTCCGCACGCCTGGCCCCGGCAAAGACGAAAGCTCGCCGCTGCCCCCATCCTGGGTACTCCGAAAATGATAAGCCCAGCAATATCGGGTGGTGTCCGCGGTGTGCTCAGTAGTCATTAAGTTATGAATATATTCGTACTTGAGCTGGCCGTGCGCGTCACGAGTGACGAGGGTGAACAGAAGGTCGTTTACTTTCGTGCCTTTTTCCGAGTACCATGATATGTAATCCTGATATATCACCCACTGGCCCGACCCGAGTTGCAGAGCTTCAATTCGCGCCTGAACGTAACTATCACATTCAAGGCACACACAAAGAAAAAAGATTATACCTACAAAAAAGCATAACCAACCTCCTGGAAAGGAGAAACAAGCAATCTGGAAAAAGAAATAACAAAGCTTAAAAAGCATTACCGGGCCATGATCCCCCCCCCCCCGCATATGCGCACCCCTGTTGGAATAAGTCATAGTTTGTGGGAACGAGAAGGAGTTGGGAGCTCGTATTTGCAGGGTAGCTAGCCCCAGGCATGATGTTGATGCTGATATAATTGTTTTGGAATGCGCGCAAATATTTATTTTAGGGGAGTGTCACAAACATACACACCACCCCCCCCCCCCCCCCGCGCATATGCGCACCCCTGTCGGAACAAGTCATGGTGTGTGGGAACGAGAAGGAGTTTGGAGCTTATATTTGCAGGGGAGCTAGCCCCAGGCATGATGTTGATGTTGATATGATTGTTTTGGAATGCACGCAAATATTTATTGTTAGGGGAGTGTCACAAACATACACACCACCCCCCCCCCCCCCGCGCATATGCGCACCCCAGTCGGAATAAGTCATGGTTTGTGGGAACGAGAAGGAGTTGGGAGCTTATATTTGCAGGGAAGCTAGCATCAGGCATGATGTTGTTGCTGATATAATTGTTTTGGAATGCACGCAAATATTTATCTTAGGGGAGTTGCCACACCCCCCCCCCCCCCCCGCATATGCGCACCCCTGTCGGAATAAGTCATGGTTTGTGGGAACGAGAAGGAGTTGGGAGCTTATATTTGAAGGGGAGCTAGCCCCGGGCATGATGTTGATGCTGATATAATTGTTTAGGAATGCACGCAAATATTTATCTTAGGGGAGTGTCACAAACATACACACCACCCCCCCCCCCCCCGCATATGCGCACCCTGTCGGAACAAGTCATGGTTTGTGGGAACGAGAAGGAGTTGGGAGCTTATATTTGCAGGGGAGCTAGCCCCAGGCATGATGTTGATGCTGATATGATTGTTTTGGAATGCACGCAAATATTTATCTTAGGGGAGTGTCACAAACATACACAACACCCCCCCCCCCCCCGCATATGCGCACCCAAGTCGGAATAAGTCATGGTTTGTGGGAACGAGAAGGAGTTGGGAGCTTATATTTGCAGGGGAGCTAGCCCCAGGCATGATGTTGATGCTGATATGATTGTTTTGGAAAGCACGCAAATATTTACCTTAGGCGAGCGTCACAAACATACACACACCACCCCCCCCCCCCCCACAATGCAAGCAGCGAAGCAACATCAACCATTCCAATGAAACTCACGACGAAAAATAGATCACCTGCGCTGGGTTTCGTACTGTCAAAATGGCGTCGCACTTTCTAATATTCTCGTTGAGCGTTTGAAGCTTCTTGTTAATAAGATCACGCTTCTTGGGGTTTTTGGCAAGCTTGTAAAGCTCCCTGTCGCGCTCGAGCTTCCACTTATCGTAGTTATCATGCCATTTGCAGGGCACGGTCTTAGTGATGCAGCGGAAAGAGACTTTCTCATCAGCCAAGAGCTTTGTGAGAGTTTTGCGAGTTCGTGGCTTATATAAATGCCGGCAGCCTGCGGAACATTTCCCTCCGCAGATGTATGCAGCCGAGTTATCAGTGACCCACTGCGTGCCTCGCAAATCTACGACAAGTTTCTCAACACCGATGCAATCACCATTTGCTCAAATATTGTCGGGAAAGCTTTGTCGCGGTAATTGTCATGGAAGCTGTCGAGAGTCCCGTACCAGTATAGCGTTGTGCGACCTGACTTGGCGCCCGTCATCTCTAGAATCACCTTCTTGGTGGTGAGCTTTTCCAACTGGGAGATGCCCTCGCGCTGTTCATCCCTGGTTCGCTTCTGTGCGAAAATATCGATGGGCACAACGTCACCCTTAGCTTTCCTCTCGGCCAACTGCTTCTCGACCTTTGCAGCTTTGTTAGCGTAAGCCCGGCTAACGCATGTGAAATACACAGCCAAACGATACCCGGTATGATACCCGGTATGATACCCGGTATGATACCCGGTATGATACCCCGGGGTATGATACCCCCCCCCCCCCAACCTCATACCCCCCCCCCCCCCCAAAAAAAAATCGCCCCCGATGTATTGGACAGGGTATAAAAAATAGGTATCATACCCGGTATCATACCCCCCCCCCCCCCTTCCACCCGAAGGGGTATCATACCCGGTATCATACCCCGGGGTATGGGACAGAAAGAGACTTATAATGTTGTAATATTAATAATGATAAACTGAGATAATGATGATGATAATTTTAACAATAAGTTGTTTCCCGCTTTTATACTTCTTTGATAGCACTCCGATTCCATCTCTTCTGCTTCATACTCAGCTTCTACGAGGGGTAAGTATTTTATCATGTTACTATGACTAGTGTTTGTGTAAATAATAATAATAATGATAATAATAATAATAATAATAATAATAATAATAATAATAATAATAACAATACTGAATAATAATAATAATAATAATAATAATAATAATAATAATAATAATAATCATAATAATCATAATAATAATAATAATAATAATCATTTGAATAATAATAATAATAATAATCATTTGAATAATAATAATAATAATAATAATAATAATAATAATAATAATAATAATAATAATAATAATAATAATAATAATAATAATAATAATAATAATAATAATAATAATAATAATAATAATAATAATAATAATAATAATAATAATAACAATGTATCTCCTGCCAATTCCTGAGCTAAAAGGCCATGTGCATCCAGTCCTCCATTCCATAAGGAAAGTCTCCACACCAATCGGTGGAATGAAGGAAGTGACGGCATAGAGCATTACTCTAGGAGCTTTATACCAATCAGCCCATTGAAAAGGACCAATGGCCTGTGTACTCCCTAAATAATAATAATAATAATGATAATAGTAATAATAATAATAATAATAATAATAATAGTGCTTCTCTGTCAATGGCTGATGCATTTCTGCACATGCGCCTCCATCGTCTCACCCGTGAGGGGAGTACGAAGAATTGACGATAAGCTCTAATGACACCCCCGCAAGGGCAGTTCCAACACTTCCAGACGGGTCGGTATGTTCAATGAAAATACTGGTCCAGAAATAGACCAATAATAATAATAATAATAATAATAATAATAATAATAATAATAATAATAATAATAATAATAATAATAATAATAACGATGATAATAATGTTTATTTATTATTATTATTATTATTATTATTATTATTATTATTATTATTATTATTATTATTGCCCAGTGGTCAAGTTCTACCATCTGGGCCCTGTCGCCAGTTCGATTCCCGTCGGTGCCACCAGTATTTTCATTGAACATACCGGTCTATTTCTGGACCAGTATTTTCATTGAACATACCGGCCCGTCTGGAAGTGCTGGAACTGCCCTTGCGGGGGTGTCATTAGAGCTTATCGTCAATTCTTCGTACTCCCCTCACGGGTGAGACGATGGAGGCGCATGTGCAGAAATGCATCAGCCATTGACAGAGAAGCACTATTATTATTATTATTATTATTATTATTATTATTATTATTATTATTATTATCATTATTATTATTATTATTTAGGGAGTACATAGGCCATTGGTCCTTTTCAATGGGCTGATTGGTATAAAGCTCCTAGAGTAATGCTCTATGCTGTCACTTCCTTCATTCCACCGATTGGTGTGGAGACTTTCCTTATGGAATGGAGGACTGGATGCACATGGCCTTTTAGCTCAGGAATTGGCAGGAGATACATTGTTATTATTATTATTATTATTATTATTATTATTATTATTATTATTATTATTATTATTATTATTATTATTATTATTATTATTATTATTATTATTATTATTATTATTATTATTATTATTATTATTATTATTATTATTATTATTATTATTATTATTATTATTATTATTATTCAAATGATTATTATTATTATTATTATTCAAATGATTATTATTATTATTATTATTATTATTATTATTATTATTATTATTATTATTATTACTATTATTATTATCTAAGTGCATGGACATAGCGTTACCAATCGGTAACAGCGCGTTGCCAATTGGTAATTTTGTTACGCAAATAAGGAAATATTGTGCACAAGAAAAAAAAAACGTTGCCAATTGGTAACTAAAAACTTTGCCAATTGGCAACCAAAATTGTCAATTGGCAATTTCATGCACTTAAACAATAATAACTTGATAATAATAGTGAATAATAATATTATAATAATAATAATAATAATAATAATAATAATAATAATAATAATAATAATAATAATAATAATAATAATAATAATAATAATAATAATAATAATAATAATAATAATAATAATAATAATAATAATAATAATAATAATAATAATAATAATACTTGAATAATAATACTTGAATAATAATACTAGAATAATAATAATAATAATAATAATAATAATAATAATAATAATAATAATAATAATAATAATAATAATAATAATAATAATAATAATAATACTATATCTGAGGCGTACTGATGCAGCTAATGGCATATCCTCAACGGACATAAGCCTCCAATACCCTTGTTCGAGGTCCTCCACCCCCCCGTGTCAGTCTCTCGCCTGATGATCGGGGCCACCGATGGAGCTCCTGAGGGCAAGACTGCACTAAGCCGAGGTTATTCCGCAGTCCCAGCAACCTCTTGCAAGACGTCACCGAATGTGCAAGTGCATACACCAAGCGCGGTTGCTAGAGCTGCCTCGAAACCCCACCCATAACAATCTGGTGTCTGCTGGGTCCTGGGCTATCAACCAGCATATGCGGAGTTTAAGATTTTTTACGCGCGCAACGACCCTCCTCCCCAGCATCTACCACCAAAGGGTTATGAGTTGGCGTCACAGTTTAACGCCTTGAGGCCATTGGGCTGGAACTCTGTTTAGCAAGTGTGACTAGGTTTTAATAATAATAATAATAATAATAATAATAATAATAGTAATAATTATCAGTAATAATGCTAATAATAATAATAATAATAATAATACTTGAATAATAATAATAATACTAATAATAATAATAATAATAGTAGGCTTCCTCAGACTATAGCATCAGATCCAGATCCTGGACATGTGCCTCCATTGGGTCACCGGGGTCAGCCGATCCCAACGCATTGTCAGAACACCAAACAGACATAGCAGCAACAGCAACAGCAGGGGCAGATGGGGGCTGTGAAGTGCATGAAGAGCTAGATGCGAGGGTGTTAGCTGAAGAGAAGAACTCGGAGACACTACGCTGCGCTCCCGAACCCTTCTCTCTAGCCAGGACGTCCACACTGCGCGGACGGCCGCGCCGCGCAACATCAACGTGACTTGGGGGAGAGGGTGGGACAGAAGCTGATGGAACCTCAGTGAGGTCAATCACCTCGCCCCCATCCTCCACCCCAAGCTCCTCCCTTTTACCCTCCCTAGCAGACCAACACTCAGACACATATGATCCAAACAACACATCCAACTTTGGAGGGGGACGCAACGCTGTAACCCCTAACAACGCAGCAAGCCTAAAGTTACTGCGGAAGCGCGACTTCCCCTGAAAAAGCTTACAAAACAATCGTGATTGATCCACAGGCGACATATCATCCCAACTCTGCCGCACAGAGCCTCCCCGCTCCCGCCCAAGCAACACATCCTCCACCACAACCTCACCGCCTACGACCTCACCACCCTCCTCACTCCCTCCATCCCCCCTCAGCACCCCCCACAGCCATGCCACCGAGCCTCTGCATACTCAGCAACAGCTGCTTACGTCTCCCCTCATGCATGGGGCAATCCCATAAGAAGTGCGCAAGGGACTCATTGACATCATCATGACAACAGAAGCAGCGAGGGGACATGCCACTGACCAACTTGCTGCGGTACAACCGAAGGCGGTTGTTGCAGCTGAGCAACCTTCTCCGAAGCAGATTATAATGCGCATCATCAAGGGCTACCCATCTTGGGAACTCCTTAGTTCCAAAGACTTGTCTTAGGATGACTCGCAGGCCATCAGTAAGATCGCTGCCTGCCTCTCGCTTGTCCCACATCAGTTGCTGCACCATCTTGACGTCCTGCTGAAGGGCCCACTTGTCCACAGTCGAACTCCAACCCTCGAGGTCCTTCTCTGAGCTATTTAGGAGCTCCTGAAGCCCTTGTTGTAGATCCATTTAGTCCCTGATAGCGCCTTCGGCCTCCGCAGTCCAGTCGGATTTGACTTGAGATGCGATGACAGGAAATCGCTTCTCCGGTAGAACACGCAGCCGTCCATAGAACTTCAGGTGCGCCGCCCGCCGCAAACGCTCCGCACTCAAAGAGCGCGCCAGAAAGAGTGTAATCCACTTGCTTGTCTTAGGGCTGATGCAGAGAATCATCCTCATGGGGCGCAGCATTGCTGCCTCCAGCTTGGTGAGCTGCGATACGGGGGCACGCCAGACATCGAAGGCGTACTTCAGCTTGGCCCCCACAAGTTGATTCCAGCACATGAGACGATACCTAGCTTGTATCTCACCTGCACACCACAAAGAGTACCAACCTGCGGTGGCGACTTCAGTGACACGCGTAGCCCGCAGGGCCTGCTCCTTCCACTTCAGGTCGTCGGTGATAACCACTTCCAGGTACTTGTACTGACTGGTGACACAAAGCTTCTGGCCGCGAAACCACACCACGGGCTCACCTCGCTCCCTGATACTTGGTCGTTTCGCCTTGCTCGACGTGTAAATGGGCATGATTTCCGTCTTGCCGGGCTTCAAGTTGACTTCCAGCCGGTAATCTTCCGCGAACTTGGCCACAACATTGACCATCCTCTGGAGCTCGGTGCGACTGTGAGCGATGAGGGCCACGTCGTCCGCGTATAGAAGTGCCTTGATGTCGTTCAGCCGCTTCACATCCGTGATCTTGAGGGCACTCGCCAGCCGATCACACAGCTCATCCATAAAGACGTTGAAGAGTGTGGGAGAGAGAGGGGACCCCTGTTGGACGCCTACACCCTCCAGTACTTCGGGGGTGAGTGCTCCATCAACTAGCACTTGCGACGAAGTCTGCTCGTAGCACCTGCGTAGCGTGCGCCAGAACTTGCCCCTTACACCCAGCTTCCAGAGCCTTTCAAATAGGCCATCTCTCCAAACAGACGGGAAAGCCTTGCGTAGATCGACGAACAGGACATACGACTCCCGCTTCTGCTGCTGACGCCCCTTCAACCTCTGCCAAAGGGTAAAGACCTGATCCGTAGTGCGACGCCCCGGGCGGAAGCCTCCCTGCTCTGGACGTAGCTTATCCGGGCCATCCACGAAGAGCGTTAGACGAGTAGCTAATAAGGACAGATACAGCTTACCAAGGCAACTAATAATCGAGATATCCCTCCAGTTGTCAGGATCCGTAGGATCCCCACCCTTGGGGATATTGACGATGATTCCCTTGCCCCAAGCTTTTGGAGTCCTCTCGGCTTCTCGAATCCAGTTGAAGTACTGCGTTAAGTAGCCATTGATGTAGGCGCCGCCATACTTGAGCATCTCGTTCTTCACTTTGTCCTCGCCACAAGCTTTGTGGTTATTCAGGGCACGTTGCCTTGCAAGGACCTCCTCTTGCGTGAACGGCTTGTCCAGCTGTTCGCAAGTGTCTTCACCTACTTCGTGCTCCTTCATAGCCCGGGCCACCTCATCTCTGAAGCGATCGTTCCAGTGGAACTGCCGCTTAGCTTCGGCTTCCTCCCACTCCAGCGAGCCTGCTTCTGCACAGCACTCCACCACAACAGCCGCACTTGCCGGATTTTCCCGTGGCTTCACCGAATTTTTCCGAAATTCCTCCCACCGAGCGACCTTTTCCGGCAGCGTACACGCCAGTGAGCCATCCTCCCTTTGCACCGGCGCGGAGACCTTCGTTCTGCGTGCCCCGCCAAGCAGCTTCGCGAGTAGCCAAAAGCGCTTTGAGGATTGCTCGCGTTGACATTTGACCGCTTCTTCCTGCACTTGCTTGAAGGAGGCGGACTTCTTGGCCCGAGTTGCCTTCCAAATTTGCTTGCGGAGCCGAAGCCAATTCAGACGGGCTTCCGCATTCGATTCATCCCTCCTGTATGCTGCGTAGGCCTCCCGGCGCTGCTGAATGAGCTCCTTTAGCTCCCCGTCGAACCAATTGTTGGTGAAACGGGGTCGTATACATCTGGAGCCAAGGACCCGGTGCGCCGCCATTCGGAAGGACTGCGCCACTCGCTCGGTGACGTCATCTACCACCCGTTGGCTGTCGGCACCACCCGATAGATCAAGCTCAGGCAGCTGATGCACTCCAAGCTTCTGTAGGCAATGCTGGAATACGTCATCGAACTTGTCGCGTAGATAATCCAGCGCTTGCTTCGTCAGCGTGATCATTACCCGAGACACCAGCACCAATAAGCTTATCAACACGAAAGGACCTGTAAGGTTTCGCAGCCCGCTTTGGCCGGCGCTGGCCGCTCCACGTCAGTTCGGCCCATACTGCCTTGTGGTCCGTATCAAGATCATCTTCGCATACTCCGAACTTTGCTCCAGATGCCAAGCCAGGCGACGCGCAGATGTAATCGAGGAGGTGCTTGCCTGTGCCCATGCCGCGCTGCTCACGCCGGGACCACCAGTAGGACCCTTCCACTGGGCACGAGAAGCCGCTCAGATTTCGCAGGCCCGTAGCGACGAGGACAGCCGCGAGTCTCTTGCCGTTCTCCGAACGTACCGGCTCTCCCTTATCATCGACCTCCCCGTGCTGACCGACGATGCCCTCCTCTTTTCGGCTGCATGCCGGCCCGAGCTTCGCGTTGGCATCCGCCACCGTGACCACAAGACCTTTGGCTCCAAAAAAAGCTATAACTGCCTGCCAGGCCGCATACGCCTCTGACGACTCTTCTTCCTGCGTTTCCTGGGGAAAGTAGCCGTTGCCCACATAGATATCCTGAGCGCCGGTAACACCCGAGGCGATACGCAGCCACACTTGCTGCCGGTGGTCGACGGGGGCTGACACCAGGTTGCAATACGGACCAAGGAAGTTAGCCACCGCGAATAGAACCCCACCCTTGCAACGATTTTTCTCGCTGACCTCCGCAGGTTTTCCAAAAATCCGGAATCCATCCAGGCTGTATTTGGAAAGTTGCTTCTTGCCCATGCGGTGCTCCTGAGCCCCGATGACTAGCCAGCCCTCGTGCTTGTAGAATGATGCCCATTCCGCCGTGCCTACGTTGTCGTATCCCGTTTTACCCTGCCAGTTGTGACTCGCGACGAGTAGCTTGAAGCCGGTATCGAATTGCTTGGAGCGGTGCTTCTTGGCTCGTTTCCGGACCCGACGGAAGCGCTTGGCTTCCGCCCTCGTGCTGCCCCCCTCTGCAGGTGCTTGCGCAGGTTGGTCCCCCACTGCACCGGCCGCCGAATGCAGGGGCACCAGATGCACATCAGCACACTCAGACACACACTTAGGTGCATCGGCAGCCAATTCCGAAGACACCACCTGCACATCATCGACACATTCTTCATGCAGAGGCAAGACGCGATATCCCGTCGCAGCTTCCTCCTTCCGGACCGCCGCTTCCCCACGCAGATGGATGCGAATAAGCCTTCGGACACGTTCCCTGTCCCTGAACCTGCGCCCAAGGGCCACATTGACCCCTCTGCTGAAGAATTTGAAATGTTTGAGTTGCTGCAACGCCGTCTGCCTGCTGTCATCGTCCTCGTAGACCAGCTCCAGGTGACGAGACATTCGCTGGCCTTGCCACTCCATTACCGGGACCACCAGACCAAGACCGCTCATTTTGGAGGCGATCTCCTGTAGATTGGCGCGTTCGAGCCCCCAGACAATCAGATTACGCCCGTCCTTGTCGTACCGATCTACCCGCCGGTACCGTCGAGGCGGCGGTGCCATCTGCCATATAGCGCCGCTCGCCTTATGTTGAAGCGCCGACCCGTGTGCCAGGTTTGGGGAGGAAGGATGAGGCGCAGCTAAGATAGCCTCTCCACGTGGTTCAGGAATTCCGTCATATACGCGAGCCCTCATCCTCCCATCCTGGGACATCGGGCCAGAGCCCGTCGAAGAGGCATTCCCACGGGGATTGTCCAGGTCTTCGGCGATTCTACCTTGTCCCATAAGGGCCACAGTGGTAGCTCCGTGCTTCGCGTATTTGTAATCCATTGAGAGTAGTAGACGGCCAATGTCGCTGGCCATCACCGCCGCGCCTCTTTACGCCGAGGAAAGCGCCCGTCCATGCAAATAGCATCGGCGGTATCTGCAACACACACTACACGCATTTCCGCCGGTGTCACTGGACGCTGCCGCGTCGCTTCGTGCCCTTCGGCGCCCGCCAGCACCCCCAGCGTCGCCAGAACCTGCCTCACGCACTACACACACTCTCCATCGCATCGCCAACGCCTCTACTCTCATGCCTTATGGACTTTCAGCTGCTCCTAACAATACACATCATGAGGTACGGGTGTCCCCGAGTGGAACCAGATCGGACGGCGTGCCGCTGAAACTCCTTCCCCCACGTGGGTATAGAAGGCGCGAACCTAGCGGTACCTATAGGTTCTTACAGACAAGTATAGTAATCCCAGCCGAAGCTGCTCAGTTAGAAATGCAACGGTGGAGGGTGTGAATGCATGGGGCAAGGCACGGCAACGCAGCAAGGCACTGGCAAGGCATTGGGACCGACTGAAGCCCCTCTCCAACGTGCGCTCATCATGTGTTCCAGTTAGGCAACCCCGAAGAAGCGAAGATAGGGAGGAGACAAAACCCAGATAGGATGAAGATAGGATTAACATGAAGCCGAAATGGAGCCCAGTTGGAACAGGTCAACTCAGCCCCATCTCGGCTCAATGTGAATCCTATCTTCAACCCATCTCGGTACTGTTTCCTCCGAATGCTCACCTCAACAAGATCACCAAACCGGAACTGGAAGCCCCCAGGCATTTACTCGGCAGTAAACCAGACCCAAACCAACAGCCAAGAAAAACGAGCCAACCAACAATCCAACAGACAACCCCACAACCTGCCTGGCCGAACCCCTACCGAGTAAATGCCCAGTTGAGAGTTGCGCATATCCCGGTGACCGCCCTCCCCAAGCGGTCACCTTCGTGGGAGAGGCCCAACCCCCTCCTCTTCCCATGGAGTGCCATCTTGTGCACCCCTCCAGAATAATAATAATAATAATAATAATAATAATAATAATAGTGTATAGTGTATCTCCTGCCAATTGCTGAGCCAAAAGGCCATGTGCATCCAGTCCTCCATTCCATAAGGAAAGTCTCCACACCAATCGGTGGAATAAAGGAAGTGACGGCATAGAGCATTACTCTAGGAGCTTTATACCAATCAGCCCATGGAAAGGACCGATGGCCTATGTACTCCCTAAATAATAATAATAATAATAATAATAATAATAATAATAATAATAATAATAATAATAATAATAATAATAATAATAATAATAATAATAATAATAATAATAATAATAATAATAATAATAATAATAATAATAATAATAATAATAATAATAATAGTGCTTCTCAGTCAATGGCGAATGCATTTCTGCACATGTGCCTCCATCGTCTCACCCGCGAGGGAAGTACGAAGATTTGACGATAGGCTCTACTGACACCCCCGCAAGGCAGCTCCAAGCCTTCTAGACAGACCACTACTTTTAAAAGAAAATATCCTTTGAAAATACTGGTACCGACGGGAATCGAACTGGCGACAGGTCCCAGATGGTAAACTTTAACCACTAGGCTATCGCGGTGCCACTAACCATAATAATAATAATAATAATAATAATAATAATAATAATAATAATAATAATAATAATAATAATAATAATAATAATAATAATAATAATAATAATAATAATAATAATAATAATAATAATAATAATAATAATAATAATAGTGCTTCTCTGTCAATGGCTGATGCATTTCTGCACATGCGCCTCCATCGTCTCACCCGTGAGGGGAGTACGAAGAATTGACGATAAGCTCTAATGACACCCCCGCAAATAATAATAATAATAATAATAATAATAATAATAATAATAATAATAATAATAATAATAATACTAATAATAATAATAATAATAATAATAATAATAATAATAATAATAATAATAATAATGATAATAATAATAATAATAATAATAATAATAATAATAATAATAATAATAATAATAATAATAATAATAATAATAATAATAATAATAATAATAATAATAATAATAATAATAATAATAATAATAATAATAATAATAATAATAATAATAATAATAATAATAATAATAATAATAATAATAATAATAATAATAATAATAATAATAATAATAATAATAATAATAATAATAATATTAATAATTACTGGCATGCCAGAATAATCATGAACAATCATGAATAGTAATCAATAATAATCAATAATAATCAATAATAATAATAATAAGCTTCCTCAGACTATAGCATCAGATCCAAATAATAATAATAATAATAATAATAATAATAATAATAATAATAATAATAATAATAATAATAATAATAATAATAATAATAATAATAATAATAATAATAATAATAATAATAATAATAATAATAATAATAATAATAATAATAATAATAATAATAATAATAGTGCTTCTCTGTCAATGGCTGATGCATTTCTGCACATGCGCCTCCATCGTCTCACCCGTGAGGGGAGTACGAAGAATTGACGATAAGCTCTAATGACACCCCCGCAAGGGGCAGTTCCAACACTTCCAGACGGGCCGGTATGTTCAATGAAAATACTGGTCCAGACGGATCGGTACGTTCAATGAAAATACTGGTGGCACCGACGGGAATCGAACTGGCGACAGGGCCCAGATGGTAGAACTTGACCACTGGGCTATCACGGTGTCTAATAATAATAATAATAATAATAATAATAATAAGTATGATAATAATAATAATAATAATAATAATAATAATAATAATAATAATAATAATAATAATAATAATAATAAGAATAATAATAATAGTGCTTCTCTGTCAATGGCTGATGCATTTCTGCACATGCGCCTCCATCGTCTCACCTGTGAGGGGAGTACGAAGAATTGATGATAATAATAATAATAATAATAATAATAATAATAATAATAATAATAATAATAATAATAATAATAATAATAATAGGAATAACCTCGGCTTAGTGCAGTCTTGCCCTCAGGAGCTCCATCGGTGGCCCCGATTATCAGGCGAGAGACTGACACGGGGGGTGGAGGACCTCGAACAAGGTATTGGAGGCTTATGTCCGTTGAGGATATGCCATTAGCTGCATCAGTACGCTCAAATATGTCACAGTCAACACTCCAAGAATAATAATAATAATAATAATAATAATAATAATAATAATAATAATAATAATAATAATAATAATAATAATAATAATAATAATAATAATAATAATAATAATAATAATAATAATAATAATAATGAGCCTAAATGATATTTAACAATAATAATAAGTTGATAATAATAATAATAATAATAATAATAATAATAATAATAATAATAATAATAATAATAATAATAATAATAATAATAATAATAATAATAATAATAATAATAATAATAATAATAATAATAATAATAATAATAATAATAATAATAATAATAATAATAATAATAATAATAATAATAATAATAATAATAATAATAATAATAATAATAATAATAATAATAATAATAATAATAATAATAATAATAATAATAATAATAATAATAATAATAATAATAATAATAATAATAATAATAATAATAATAATAATACTTGAATAATAATACTAGAATAATAATAATAATAATAATAATAATAATAATAATAATAATAATAATAATAATAATAATAATAATAATAATAATAATAATAATAATAATAATAATAATAATAATAATAATAATAATAATAATAATAATAATACTATATCTGAGGCGTACTGATGCAGCTA
The DNA here is from genome assembly GCA_019918135.1 of Paulinella micropora. Classification (NCBI taxonomy): domain Eukaryota; phylum Cercozoa; class Imbricatea; order Euglyphida; family Paulinellidae; genus Paulinella; species Paulinella micropora. The sequence goes on along the minus strand of WBZZ01003861.1, from coordinate 7,119 downwards.
ATGGCATATCCTCAACGGACATAAGCCTCCAATACCCTTGTTCGAGGTCCTCCACCCCCCCGTGTCAGTCTCTCGCCTGATGATCGGGGCCACCGATGGAGCTCCTGAGGGCAAGACTGCACTAAGCCGAGGTTATTCCGCAGTCCCAGCAACCTCTTGCAAGACGTCACCGAATGTGCAAGTGCATACACCAAGCGCGGTTGCTAGAGCTGCCTCGAAACCCCACCCATAACAATCTGGTGTCTGCTGGGTCCTGGGCTATCAACCAGCATATGCGGAGTTTAAGATCTTTTACGCGCGCAACGACCCTCCTCCCCAGCATCTACCACCAAAGGGTTATGAGTTGGCGTCACAGTTTAACGCCTTGAGGCCATTGGGCTGGAACTCTGTTTAGCAAGTGTGACTAGGTTTTTTCATCTGGATTTCCCTCAAATATGTCACAGTCAACACTCTAACAATAATAATAATAATAATAACAATAATAATAATAATAATAATAATAATAATAATAATAATAATAATAATGAGCATAAATGATATTTAACAATAATAATAAGTTGATAATAATAATAATAATAATAATAATAATAATAATAATAATAATAATAATAATAATAATAATAATAATAATAATAATAATAATAATAATAATACTTGAATAATAATACCAGAATAATAATACCAGAATAATAATAATAATAATAATAATAATAATAATAATAATAATAATAATAATAATAATAATAATAATAATAATAATAATAATAATAATAATAATAATAATAACGAGTCACCTGGCAAGTATTCTATTAAAACAGTGCTTGCGTAAATATATAATATACTATAATATTAATACAATAATAATGATGTCGGAGGGGTATGTGAGTGGTATGAGAGGGGCCGGTATGATAATACCTATAACTGCAATTCAACTAATTTAATATTAATATTAAATTATAATTATATCATAATTCTTTAATTTTTTTTACAGCTTTGGAAAGATTTGGAAGACTTTCCATCCTATCTAGAAAGTCGTTACCAAGCTGCACAAACCCTGCTTGTGCTCTTGAGTTCGCGTTTTGAGATACGATTGCAGCTAGATTAGCGGTAGGATTAGATTTGCTATGTATCTGCCGCACCTGCCTTCCCATAGTGCGTTCGCCAGGCATAGTCCATATATTGCGAAGGCTACCTATATCTCTTTCAAAGTTGCAATGATATGCTCAACTGCATGGAAAACATAAGCATGATCAGTTGGATGTAAGTTAGCTAGTACTCGTCTGCGTACATCTCTTTCCTTCACCATCAACTCCTCTACATACTGACCTGTTATGATTCTGGAGCCTTCACTACCGAACTTACTGTCAGGATCCATAGCACCAAAAAGCTCACATAACGCTGCCCATGTGTCATAAGCTCCACCTGTCAATCCGCCTGCAAACCATCAAAGAAAATTAGGGGTATGAGATGGGTATGGGAGGGTATGGCAGGGGTATGGGAGGGGTATGGCAGGGGTATGAGAGGGGTATGATACCTATATTTTTCGCATCGCTGTAGCAATTAACTGAGTACTTTATGCACTCGTGCATAGTCATGCGACTTTTGGTGCTATTCGACTTGGGATCACCAAAAGGCACAGCAGTTGTTGAATAACCAGAGTCTGCACAAAACCTTAACCAGCTCTCATCCATGGCCTTCCAACGTTCTTGTTTTATCTTGAACAGATTATTTTGAGCCTTGTACCTTAATTTGATTGCTTTATCTGTCTCATACTTTTCTTGTCTCTCTTCTTCCTTTCTTATCTCTGCTTGTGTTCTGTGTTTTTTTTACATTCTTTAAAAGGTGGAATCGATATAACTCTTTTCCCTTTACAAGGGCAACATATAACGCAAAATAATACCATAACCAATGCTATGCGCGAAATCTGCATCACATCTTCGTAAACAGGAACGTTCTAACAAAAGCAGGGGACTTTTCACTGTAAATCTGTTAATTTTTTCCCCACGCGCGTCAGCTGCAGCGCCATACAGCTCATACTCATCTGTTGTTTTTCTCCTACACGGAGGTTCGTCAACTAGCCAACTAACACGTTTCTTATCTCCATCTATTTGCTTTCCTCTGCGCCAGCTGTAAGGGCAGCCTCGTACACTTTTGGGGCAGATATGACACATGTCACACATAGCTGGCGTGTCGGCACATATAGAGTAAATGTGTACTTTCTGTTCTACAAGTTCAGTGAAAGTCGCTTTGCACCATGGCCACGCATTACTTGGATTTTCACCGTACGGCAAAATGTCAAAAACTTCAGTGTTCCATTTTCTATTTCTATGTTGTTGTTCAAAGTCCATTACTCTACCAGTAGTTAGTGTCTGCGATTTTTTTTGAGCACGCTTACCCTTCTGTATCGGGGACGCATCCCATGACCAACAAAGTGACAGCCAGTTTTTCACATCCTACATACAATTTTTAATTGTAATATGAATATTTTTTTTAAAGTAAAAAGTAAAAAAAAAAATCAAAAAAAAATTATTACTTGTAATTTTTTGAGAGAGGCAAAGAGAGAGAGAGAGAGAGAGAGAGAGAGAGAGAGAGAGAAAGAGAGAGAGAGGCGGGGTATGAGGGGTACGAGAGGTGGGGTATGAGAAGTGGGGTATGAGAAGAGTATGAGAGGGGTATGAGAGGTTGGGTATGAGAGGGGTATGAGAGGTGGGGTATGAGAGGGGTATGAGAGGGGTATGAGAGGGGTATGGCAGGGGTATGAGAGGTGGGGTATAGGGGTATGAGAGGGGTATGAGAGGTGGGGTATGAGAGGGGTATGAGAGGTGGGGTATGAGAGGGGTATGAGAGGTGGGGTATGAGAGGGGTATGGCAGGGGTATGAGAGGGGTATGAGAGGGGTATGAGAGGTGGGGTATGAGAGGGGTATGAGAGGTGGGGTATGACAGGCGGGGTTGAGAGTATGCGAGGCGGGGTATGAGGGGCAGCTTATTGCAGAATGACGGTGCATAGGGTTATGGGACAGGGGTATGGAACAGGGGTATGAGACAAGGGTATGGGACAGGGGTATGAGACAGGGGTATGAGACAAGGGTATGAGGGGTAGCTTATTGCAGAACGCGGGGCATAGGGGAATAATATTTAATCACAAACTAAGTCACTACCTTTACCTCTAGAGGTAAATTCTTCAAATAATCCTCATATCTAGGGCTGTCGATGGAGTCTCCAATACTCTCCAATGGCCGATCTCGAATGGACACATAATCAGGGACCCGCATTGCCTCAGCTTTCTTGTAGTCGCGCTCTTTTGCATCCAACAGGAGCGCACGTCTGGCTGGATGAGCGCGTAGTCCCTCGAGCCAGCCACGAATGCTAAAATAATCATTAACAGATATGGCATACCCGTATGGGAATCGTCATACGGGTATGAGCTATACCCTCCCCACACCATGAGCGAGGAATGTCAGCCACATACATACGGTGGTGACCAGTAAAGAAAAGCATATGAGAGAATAAGTACAAATCAATTGCAAGGTCACAATGTAATCAATTTCCCGTACGAGGGTATGGGTCATACCCCCCCCCCCCCTCCCCCCCTCCGGTTTTTTAGCGGCAGCGAAAAAATATTGCTGAAAAAATTTACTGCTGAGGATAGAAGATCATTATCAGCGAGGAAAAAATGAAGATAATAGGTCAAAATCATGGAAGCTAAGAATGTGACAAAATCTTATCTTCCTTAATCTTCGCCTTAACAACTACCGAAGGTACAAATTAGAGGGTATACTTGGGTATGGCGGGAGATAGAGATTACTTCCTGTGATAAAAGCTGAGCGCGTCAGTCCTGGGGCGTCGACAGGTTTGGCAGGCTTCCAAGCCGCTTCTGTGCCTCCAATACAATCCTTCCTGACACTGGTTCCTGCAAACTTCCAATTTTTCGAACCCCCCGGTTCCTGCAACTTCCCGAATGTCATGGATCAGTGTCTGGAAATCGGGCCAATTAATTCCGTCCGGGCAAATCAACACTCCTAGGATGTCCCATAACTTAATCGCAGCAGTCTTGGACACGGAAGGGTGCTTCTCTTTCCATCTCATCACCAGCTCGAACGCCTCAGCAATGGTCACGCCACCATGCTCTCCCATAGCCCGACCAATCAATACCGATAATCGCGTGTACGGCTGATATCGGCCCCGTTCCTCCCTGCCTCCATGCAGGCGTCCGGCGACGCGCTCCTTGGCTTCCCTGTGGGCACGACGCAGCTTCCTGGCCGACATGGCATGAGAACTGCACAGACAAAAATACGAATGCGACCTCATATTACCCCTCCCATACCCCACCCATACCCCAATACACAGAAATTGGGAGCTTGTTAAATAAAGTGCTAGGGTTTCTGTCCCGAACAATTTATCCAACATAACTAAGTCATATGTTGCATAAATTGTACTAATGAGGGGTACTACTCAGCTATGTTGGATGCGACCTCATACCCCTAATACCCCATACATGGCATGAGGAGAACAAAAATACGAATGCGACCTCATACTATTACACCTCCCATAACCCAATACATAGAAATTGGGAGCTTGTTGAATAAAGTGCTAGGGTTTAAGTTTCAAGGAGAAAGGCAAGATGGTGAAGACGCTGATGATGCCAGCTTCTGGTTTGTCGCCAAGGAGACTCAGCTGCATATGATAAAATACATGAGCATGTAATGCTAAATTACAGTAAGTAAATACTGTTAACTGGTACGTGCAGCATGCATTTTAACAAGTTTCGCATGATTTTTTATCGGCATACGTCTGGGGCCGCATGGAATCTGTTTGAATTTACTCAAGGACTCATATTACCCCTCCCATACCCCTCCCATACCCCACCCATACCCCAATACACAGAAATTGGCAGCTTGTTGAATAAAGTGCTAGGGTTTCTGGGGCCGCATCGAATATAAACGGGTGAGGTTTATTTTCTTTTTTTGTCCACACCAGCTTATTATCCATGCCAGTAGCAAGAAATACGAATGCGACCTCATACTATTACCCCTCCCATACCCCACCCATACCCCAATACACAGAAATTGAGAGCTTGTTGAATAACGTGCTAGGGTTTAAGTTTCAAGGAGAAGGGCAAGATGGCGAAGACGCTGATGATGCCAGCTTCTGGTTTGTTGCCAAGGAGACTCAGCTGCATAGGATAAAAAGCATCAGCATGTACTACTAAATTACAGTAAGTACATACTGTTTGTCGCCAAGGAGACTCAGCTGCAGGGTAACATGCATCATCATGAACTACTAAATTACAGTAAGTAAGTACTGTTAACTTGTACGTGCAGGATGCATATAAACAATTTCGCGGGGGCGCATGTCAAAACTTCGAAAAACAGCAGATTTTCAAAAAACCAGCAAAAATTTCAAAGAACCAGCAAAAATTTCAAAAAATCCTTGCTAATGCATAAGCAAGCCATGAATACTAAAGCAACTGGAACTGTCAGAGCCAGAGCAAGAGTCGGCGCGGCTTCATACCCCTCAATACCCAAATTTTAATGCAACTTTGCGACCTCATACCCCTCATACCCCATACGCTATACCCCCATACCCCAAATATGAATGCAACTTTGCGACCTCATACCCCCGCACGAGAGAGAGAGAGAGAGAGAGAGAGAGAGAGAGAGAGAGAGAGAGAGAGAGAGAGAAAGCGTCAGAGAGAGTCCTGGAACTGTCAGAGCCAGAGCAAGAGTCGGCGCGGCCTCATACCCCTCCCATACCCCATACCCCTCATACCACAAATATGAATGCAACTTTGCGACCTCATAACCCCGCACGAGAGAGAGAGAGAGAGAGAGAGAGAGAGAGAGAGAGAGAGAGAGAGAGAGAGAGAGAGAGACCGTCAGAGAGAGTCCTGGAACTGTCAGAGCCAGAGCAAGAGTCGGCGCGGCCTCATACCCCTCCCATACCCCACCATACCCCATACCCCTCATACCCCAAATATGAATGCAACTTTGCGACCTCATACCCCACCCATACCCCCGCACGAGAGAGAGAGAGAGAGAGAGAGAGAGAGAGAGAGAGACCGTCAGAGAGGGGTGTGGAACTGTCAGAGCCAGAGCAAGAGTCGGACATGGCGCCAGAGTCATCGTCACCGTCTACATCATCACCGTCCCTCTCCTTTTCCGTACTTATTCTCCTATTCATTACCATAACCTCCCATACCCTCCTATACCCTCCATACCCGCAGCCTCATACCCCACCCATACCCCCGCACGAGAGAGAGAGAGAGAGAGAGAGAGAGAGAGAGAGAGAGAGACAGTCAGAGATGCGTATGGAACCGTCAGAGCCAGAGCAAGAGTCGGACATGGCGCCAGAGTCATGGTCACCGCCTGCATCGTCACCGTCCCTCTCCTGTTCCGTACTTATTCTCCTACTCATTGTCATAACCTCCCATACCCTCCCATACCCCTCCTATACCCTCCATACCCGCACAACAGGTTTGAGAGAGGAAGAGAGAGAGAGAGAGAGAGAGAGAGAAGAGAGAGAGAGGAGGGAGAGAGAGAGAGGGAAGAGAGAGAGATAGAGAGGAGAGAGAGAGGGAGAGAGAGATAGAGAGATAGAGAGATAGAGTAGTAGTACTTATTATCCTACTCATTGTCATAACCTTCCATACCCCTCCTATACCCCTATACCCTCCATACCCGCACAACAGGCTTGAGAGAGGAAGAGAGAGAGAGAGAGAGAGAGAGAGAGAGAGAGAGAGAGAGAAGAGAGAGAGAGAGAGAGAAAGAGAGAAAGAAGAGAGAGAGAGAGAGAGAGAGAGAGAGAGAGAGAGAGAGAGAGAGAGTAGTAGTAGTAGTAGTAGTATAGTAGTAGTATAGTGGTAGTGTGGTATGGTACTAGCAGCCCATACCCTCCTATACCCTCCACACCCCGCACAACAGGCTTGAGAGAGAGAGAGGCAACTAATTTGACAGATTTTGACTTCACAAAAAGCAAGGAAACACTACCTCCAGACGAGGAATCGTCACTCGATTCCTCAGACAATGCCCTGCCTGGACGAGGAATCATCTTGAGAACCGTTTGACGACTTCAAGCATGCTCGACGAAATCTTGCGTAGCGGTGGAGTAGCAGGAGTCCT
>WBZZ01003860.1:35000-48921 GCA_019918135.1 Paulinella micropora | reverse complement strand
CGGATAAAGAAATTTCTCGTCTCGTTGAAAAGAAACAGCCAGACATAGTAAAACTAGAGGCTCTCAATGAGATGTTAGAACGATTAAGTATTGAAAATAATGAAGTAGAGGAAGATAAAATCGCTCGCTTGAGAAAGAAAAGATTGGAACAGAAAAAAAACAAAGAATTAGATAATTTCTATAGATGGAAAAAAGATAATCGTGGCCAACTTTCCGCAATTGTCATGAATAATATCATCGCTGGTATTGAGAACGAGCATTTATCATTTAATGCTTCGTTTAACAAATATTCAAGCGATGGTATTAACGAATACGTAAATGATAGTATTAATCGTAGCATTAAACGCGAACACAATAGGAATATGCACCGAGTCTTCAGAACCGAGAGTGCGGATAGCAACTCGGAATAAAAAGAATTTAGTGTAAAATGTTGATTTAAAATATGTTGATTTTGCTTAGAAATCAACATTATCAACATACATTGGTTTTTTTCAAAACCAAGGGGTTCAAACCCCACCCTTATTCAAAGAAATTTCTATTACACATGCTTTTTGGTGTGTGTGATAGAATATGGGAGAGCCAAACGAATTGGCAGAGGGAGTTGGCGCAATCAACCTCGCGGGGGGTGGTAAGTCCTCAATCTTAAACATGTTTGTAATCTCCAACGCGTTGGAGATATTGATGAATGTGGTGTGTAGGTTTTTGGAAGAGTTGGACTGCTGTTGAAAAGAAAGCCCCCACCGAACATAAAGACGCGCAACTTCTGCGTGTGTCTGCGGGCTTTGTTGGTGTTGGGATGGTGAATGGCTTTAACGCCTTTAGCAAGGGCGTCAATTTTTTCACCCGCAACGCGAACGAGAGAAGCGAAGATTTTCTTTTTGCTTGGGTTCCGCTTGACAAAACCATGAGAAATCCGAGAAAGAAAACTTTCTCGTCTCTCTTTCGCTGGGGGGACAGAGTGAGGAAATCCTCATCTTTCCTTCTCTGTCCGCTTTGATGAAAAAAGTTGGAGAAAATGAAGATAGCATCAATTGGGCTATCTCCATTGATTAAAATCATTTTTTATTAAATGACTAGGTTTCCTGATTGTGTTATCTCCCCCCCCCCCCATTTGTGGTGTGATCATTTATGTTGAATAGACAGGTCTATGTTTTATATTATAAAATAAGCATTAGAAACATAAAAACACAACATAGGACACAACAAAAACAGACATTCAAACATATCAAAAACATACCTTTGTTTTACAAAAAACGACAAACTGAGCACAATAAGAGAGATTTAGACAAAATAACGACAAAAACCATATATACAGAGTATATATACAATTTTATGGAATAAAATGGTGTTTTTGTCGTTATTTTGTCTAAATCTCTCTTATTGTGCTCAGTTTGTCGTTTTTTGTAAAACAAAGGTATGTTTTTGATATGTTTGAATGTCTGTTTTTGTTGTGTCCTATGTTGTGTTTTTATGTTTCTAATGCTTATTTTATAATATAAAACATAGACCTGTCTATCCAACATAAATGATCATATATATGTATATATATATGCACGTTCAACTTGGCTATCTAAATCTATCTATCTGTCTATCCATATATTATCTTGCAGGTTGCTGGTGTAAGTTTTGGGCTTGCAAGCTGAGGGTCAAGACAAGATCGGGAGCTGATAGACGCCTACACCGAAACATCAATCCTCTTTCTCCTTCTCCTCAACCTGCACGGTCCTTGGACAAAAGAACAGCACAAGCCGTCAATCTCTGCAAGAGAAGAACATTGGCAACTCCACACGCACCGGAGACTCAACACTGCTCGGTGCACTTACAACAGAACAGCACAAGCCGTAAGGGTGCACTCTAAAAGACGAGACCAATGACGAGTCACACGCACCGGAGACTCAACGCTGCTGAGCTGGGTTGGAAACGTGGCTACTACTACTACTACTACTACTACTACTACTGCTACTACTCACACTACCTACTACAACTACTACTACTTACAACTACTTTTATTTATTATTATTGTGCGCACGCGATAGCCCAGTGATCAAGTTCAATACCACCTGGGACCTGTCGCCAGTTCAATCTTGTCGGTGCAAGTATTTTCAAAGTGTGTCTTTGAAAGTATTGGTCTTGTCGGTGCAAGTATTTTCAAAGTGTGTCTTTGAAAGTATTGGTCTATCTTGAAGGCTACTACTTACTATTACTTAATACTACCACGACGACAAAGCTAGCCAGCTATGGCCGAAGCTCTCTTCTACCAGTCATGCATATCATGGACGACATTCAAGTTGAAAACTCCTCAAATTTTGAACTTAGCCCTCCACCAATATTGGTGCTATTGCAAAGTTGAAGCCATCATTTGTTGAAGCCGTCATTTCACAGTTCAGGACACGAGCTTTCGAATGATGTGCTTTGCATTTTAGTACCGCAAATATTGACTGAACAAGCTAAGCTCAAAAATAGATGGTTTTACCTCTTGGATGTTGTTTGTTATATGACTGCATGCTGTAAGAAGCAACACGCAAAAAGCGCAATATAAATATGATTCCCAGACGTGTAAAAGTTTTTTGCTCCATCAAACGAGTCTACATGAACATTTCTGGCATAGATAACATGTAATATAACATAATATTTCTACTACAGCATACAATGCCATGTAATGCAATGCAATACAATTCCATGTAATGCAATTTAATGCAATGCAATACATCTTTTTTTCTTTTTTTGTTGGGTAGTGATCAGTGATAGCAAATACTATTTCAGTGATTCCCAGGTGTGAACTTCCTAGTATGATACTTTTGAATCAAATTTTGGCCAGTGAACAACTTGTAGTTTCATTTGTAGATTTTAGCAGTGTTTCATTTGTAGATTTTAGCAGTCAGTATGATAGGTTTATTTCTCAAAAATCATGCCCCAGCCGCGTGACGACGACTCCACGAGAGTCAGTTCGACTACTAGTGACATGCAGTGATCGGTGAGTTTTTGTCATACTAATAAATTACTACTAATTGCGTAAAAAACCGTTCTTTGATAACTAGTAAAACCTTGGCAATCATTGTCACAACGGCTGCACTGTCTCTTGAACTTCCCAGATGGAACGAATTGGTTTACCGTGTGTGCCACCGTCCGGCCCGGAAAGCATTCTCCAGTTCGCAAAAAAAATACCGACATCGCTGCAATAAGCCTGCCACGGGTACGCTTGCGGATTCCATTACCAGTACACACCGCACAACAGACCGAGTTCTGCTTACCGTCACTCGCCTCGTTTGTAAGACTTACCAAAAAATGAATAACTATTCTTGAAAGAAAATGGCTAGCGGCCCCGCATATATATCACACGCTTGCCCCTCACCGCGCTCCTAGAACCTCAGGCTTGTAACCGGAACAGCTCAGTACTCTCAGGCTGACACTTAGTCGTACCTCAACTGTAGAGGGGCAGACCAAGCATAAGAGTCAAGTAACGACAAGCCGGACAACACTTGATGCCACTATGTAATGTACGGGCCGGCCGACAATCCCTTTGCCCCCTTGGGGGAAGCCGATGTAAGCGGTCGACTCCCACGCCGAAGACTGACTCCTCATTCGAAGGCGCCCTCGACCGACCGATACATGACATGAAGCATCCCGGCTGTCGGAATAAGTAAAAATAATTGGTCCACGTCCAGTGCGTGTCTCCCATGAGAACTCGTGCCCCCGAGCCTAGCTCTTTCACCTCAGGCATTAAAAGAAATGCCCCGTCTTGATCTCCCCTTTCCCGTAGAAAAATCAAAATAGCCAATGATCCGTAAGCGACATCAGACTTCGTAGCTTCACGTTTTGACTTGTTTCCGAAGTCGTCCTCGACCCCTGTGCTCTACTGCTTCCGACTGCGTCTCTTTAGCCCTTCTCTTCTTCGCCGCCACTTCTTTCTCACATCTTGGTGCACCTATCAACAAAAATGATATGCCCGCACTTTGGACTTCGTCCCAAATACGAAGCGGAATCCTCCTTTCCTCTGTTAACTCGAACGGCATATCCAACACCACCCTTGGCATCATTTGCACCGTCCATGGTGTAAAATCCTCATCGTCCTTCTCGATGGACGCATCCCGGGCCACTGCTCCAAATCTTTGCCGCCTCGAAATACTGGCGCAAAGATTCTTTCCCGCGTCATATCAATAACACTCTTGCTCCTCCAAAAGTGCATTGTCGGAGCAAGTCCCAACGCAGCCCGTACCCGCGTTCTAGGCTGTACATACGTAACCTGCATTAAAAAGAAATAATCAAAGTCCTTATCCATGGCCGTATCCTCGTGCGGTCGACATAGATAGAACTTATCAACCTGCCAGTCGATCTTAGCCACTTCCTTACCGGCTATCCACGGTTTCTTCCATACCGTGCCTTTCCGATCCGACATTTCCGATGACTTCGGAATTTCCCTCCCATCTTTGACGTCTACCTTGACGTCCGAAGCCGAACGATCCTGTTGTCCAGCATTCCTGGCCTCAGCCTTTTCTTCCTTCTGTTGCTTTCGCAACGCCTCCTCACGCTCCTTGCGCGTAAGCAATGCTGGCGGCTGTCTAAACGCTGGTGCAATACGCCTCAGCGCTTGTTCCTCATTCTCGTCCTCCAGCAAATAAGGACTGAACTTCGCCAACCGACGAACATGAACAATCTGTTCCCTTCCACGTGCCCCCGTAGGTGCAATCTTGTAATTGTACGCACCCGTCTGACGTACTATCTTAAATGGCCCATGCCACTTATTGTAAAACTTAATCGATACCCCTTTCGGTACCGTCGGTACATACAGCAACACTGTATCACCTTCCTTGTACTCCACATGAGAGTACTTGCCCATTTCCTGTTCCCGCTGAACCTCTCTCAGCGTCTCCCGACACTTCTCAATCGCACTCCGTGCTTCCGCGATCGCTCGTAAGCGAACTCCTAACAGTTCACACGGTTCCCACTTATCAGGCGGAAACAACAGTTCCGTCGGCGTGTTTAACGCCCGTCCATAGACCACCTGATGCGGACTGACACCCCGCGCGTGTCCGCCTAACGACGCCGAAGCTAAATTGTTGACAGCAAACGTGAACATAGGTACCACATATACCCAGTTAAGCTGGCTGTTCTTACAATAAGTCTTCAACGCTGCCTTCAACGTCCTGTGAACGCGTTCAATCTTACCATTCGCCATTGGGTTAAAAGCAGTCACATACTGCCAATCGAACCCAAAGAACTTGGCAATCCTTTGCGAAACCTCATTCGCGAAACTCGTTCCTCTATCCGAAATAATCCTTCTCGGTATCCCAATACGGCCGAATACCTGATCAATCAGCGCCGCCGCTGTCACTTCCGCTGTCACATCCGTAACAGGGACAGTAATGACATAATTGGAAGTTCGATCAATAACCGTTAAGAGATATTTGAATTTTTCCGTTCCCGCCTCTGGAAAAGGACCCACATGATCGATATGCAAGGTATCGAAAATATCCAGAGTGATATCATATTCACCCTTAAGCCCCATCTTCGGCCTATATGGCAACTTGGCCATCTGACAATGAGGACAACCCTTCACAAACTCCTTAACCCGTTCTCCCAGGTTATTCCACCAAAAACGTCTCCTTAACGACCACGTCATCCTTTCCACCCCCGGGTGGCTCTGCATAGGACAATGATGCGCCGCAATTAACAAAGACGTTCTGAGTTCCTGCGGAACCCATAACAACCATCGATCCTCCTCATTGGTATATACGCCATCTTTTCCCATATACCAAAGGAGTCCATCCTTTAGTACCAAGCACCGCTTGAGTTTCCTTATGTCAATGTCCTCGGGCCTTGCCTGTGGATTGAGCAGATGTTCTCTCAACTCCTTATACTCCGTACTTTCATTTGTGAAAGTCCGAAAAGTTTCCACCGACGCCAGTCTGACTGCCGTGTCAGTTTCCAACTGGAATCGAACCTTTTCCGGATGTGCCTCCGGTAACTGAAAAAGATGTTCCTCCTTAACTTTTTCTTCATCCTCCAAGTTAAGGCACATCGGGCCCTTCGGTAACAAGACCGCGTTAAAGGCACCCTGCCTTCCTTCCATAACATCCTCCCCCTCTTTCCTATCCGCGGTCCTTGCTTCCGCCCATAGGATATCCTCACACGCCTCTCTCGCGATCGGCGAGTAACAGCATGCACATTTGTCTCGTGCCGCTACCTCGACTGCTTCCAACGCAGACACTTCCTCGCTGCGCGTGTCACGTTGATTGTTATTATGCGTGAACGGATGATACCAAAGCCCCGATGGCAACTTGGTGTCTTCCGCTCCCTGTTCCTCCCAATCATGTAGATCCACATCATGACCCATGATTACGAACACCGCCCCCGGCGTTCGAAATTCAAATTGTGCCATTCGCACCTCCTTGACCGTATTACGTCGCTGTAAATCATCAACGGCCTTATCCTTCTGTCCACTCTTGTCCTCATACCGAGAACAAAAATCAGGGACAACATTCCTTTTGCCCTTGATGTAATGAATGGTGAAGTCATACTCCGCCAATTCCAACTGCCACCTGGCCAACCTACCTGTATGATCTCCAGACATGAGCCATAGCAGGTTATGATGGTCCGTTCTAACCAAAATGTTAGGAGTACCCCACAGGTATTCCCGCAACCTCTGGAAAGCCCACACTATAGCGAGTGCTTCCCGCTGCCTTGTGCAGTATTCCTTTTCCGCCGGTATCAGCTGCCGGCTGATGAACATAACGGGCCGCAACTGCCCAATGGACTTGTCCATCTGTTGAAGCACCGCTCCTACCGCGTACGAAGACGCGTCAGTGTCGAGCACGAACTGTTCCTTCCAGTCAGGTAACATAAGAACTCGACCTCCCTGCCTTGGGTCTTTAGCGATCTCATCCTTGAGCTCCGCTATCACTCTCGTGACTTCCTCCGGCCATGGGTCGTCCCCGACCCCTTGCTTCAGGAATTTCCTGACCACCGCTACTCTTTCCGCAAACCCCGGAATGAATTCACCATAATACTGAGCCAGCGATATAAAGGAATGTAAGTCCGTCCGAGTCTTTGGCATCGGCATAGACGCTACATAGTTCCTCTTTTCATATGCAATCGCACACCGACCCTCTGAGATCTCATATCCCAGGTACTGTATCTTTCTTTGTGCGAAGTCACATTTCTGTGCATTCAAGCGCAATCCAAACGCGCTTATACGTCGCAAGACGTCCTGCACGTGTTCCACGTGTTTCTCCATACTCTCTGAATAAATAATAATATCATCTATGTAACAGAAAGCATAATCCTCCGTCGACCCAAGACGAACCACCGTCGCCTCATCGTCGTACTCCTTCCCCAGCATCTTAGTCATAGCATGCTGAAATAGACCCGGAGAGCACTTAAGACCCATCGGTAATACCTTCCACACGTATGTAGTCATTCCGACCACAAACGCTGTGAGATACCGACATGACTCATTAAGAGGGATTTGCCAAAACCCGCTCTTAAGATCAAGCGTAGTATACACCTTCGCATGCTTGAGCCGGTTGATCCCCTTCCTGAGATCCGGTACCGGTGTCTCGATCTGCTTCAGAATCTTATTGATCCTATAGTAATTGATACACATACGTAAGGACCCATCCGGCTTGGGCGCCATACGCACAGGTGAAGACACCTCCGATAAGCGTGCCTCAATGATGTCCTTCTCCAAAAGCTCCTGAGTGATTTCCCGAGCCATCCGATCCTCGTGATAGCTCATACGTGACGGTCTCCTGTGACCCACCACGTCTTCACCCAGCTTCCGTCCAAAGTTAGCCTCGTAACCCCGAACAGAGCCCGCCTCAAGAGGCCCAAATACCTCCATATTATTCTCCAAGATACCCTTGAGGGCATCTCGCTCCTTCATAGTACCTTCCCAAGTACTATATTTCTCCGCAATAGCCTTTTCCGCGGCTATCCTAGCCTCCTCAATCTCCTCATGAGAGGCCTTACGTGATAACTGCGCCACATCCTCCATCGGAATAGGCCGCTCATCCTCACGTACCATCGTCCCATGGTACCTAGTTTCCTCCTTGCCTCTCCACTGGGCAAGCTGTGCCACATGATCTATGATAATGGCATATTGCATTGCATGCGTGCGGTGATATATACCCGATATCCAAGAGAAGGCTTGATTTCTCACATCCGCCATCTCACGTTGCATTAACTTGGCCCCATAAGCCAACGCCTTCTCCTTCGTCCCCAATCGTAAAGCCAAGACCAGCTTATGGCCTCTATGTGGGATCGGGACCGGGTCATCAATAAGATGATCCTCTATATCCTGCCACCACATTTCCGTCCGAGTTCCCACTGGGATGACTATAGTGAAATCATCCACCGATAGCCTGTTTTTCAAGACCTCCTTAATGGCCTTGACTCCCTTAGGGAAAAACAAATTATCATCCCAGTGACTCTTCAAGAAGGCTTCTACGATCGGCTTAGGCTGCTTGACCGGCAGCTTATGTTGGGTAACATTCCAAACCACATGAGACGTCGTGGTCGAATGCACATCTATATAGACATGCTGATCACCGGCATCCTCCATGCCCGCAATCGTACCCCGCAACAATTCCGCTTTTGCTGCGTAGAGGTGTTCCAACCTCGCGTCTATCGCGGCCACTACCGCCTCATCCTTTGCGGAATCCCTACAGTCCAAGTTCACGACCCTCACGTCGCGTGGGTCCCTGTAGGCCCAGCCAAAGGTTGTGGTCATGACATATTCCGTCTCCTGTATCTTGTCGTCAGAATTGTCAGCAACCACACTTGCTTCCCCAGAGTCCCCCGACTCTACTGTGCATACATGGAAGAACGAGGCTGTTACAGGCTCCTGAATGTGGGGTGTGACCGAAGGCTCCGTGCCCTCGGACACCACCTTTGTCCACCCCCAGTCAGCGCGCATGACTGGTGAGACACTCACATCCAAATCGTGCGCTACCGCACATTGGCCTTCCCGCCGTAAAGGTTCATACGGTACTACCTCGTACCGCGGAGCCACCTCGGATCCACCGTAATGCACCACGTTCAGATCCGTATAAATCCGAGCGTGCATTCGTCTGAGGTTCCGCAGCCCCAACAGGAGACCACCAGCAAAGGGTGGGACGACCCAAAACCGATGAGAGAAAGACTTCCCGTCTTTCAAAAGGAACGTAAGCATGACTGACCCTGAGACCCCGGTCATGCCTCCCACTCCCTTGATCCTCAACCGACACGGCCGAAACCCGTGTCTAAACCATGGTTCCCTGCTCCATAGTTCAATAAATTCCTTCCCGAGTACATTCAGAGATGCCATTGTATCATTGCACACAATGCATTCCTGCTGTACATCCTCAATAAAAATTTTAGTTAATAATAAAGGCAATTCAGCTTTCCCCGGGCCACACCCGTCCGCTGAAAGTGCTTCATAACCACCAAAATATTTACTATCAAGCGCCTCCGACGCTAACTCCACATTAAGGTCCGTGCCTTTATTCATCACCGGACATAGAGTGTCCCTGTGACTATCAAGGTCCTCAACCTGCTCATTTTGTCCATCCTGGCCTTCCAAGGCCACCGCGTCCGTAGCTTCCTGGACTCCCCGCGTTACCACGCGTGTCCTATCATCAAATCGCAGGTCATGAGTAACCATGTCGCCTCCGTGGCCGACAGGCAACTCACCCGACTTATTCTCCCTCCCGACCTCCGAGTCAGGCGCTGGGATTGCCTCCTGGGATCCCTGGCCCCGCACTTGCATTAATGCTTTGCCCTGCACATTCACCAACATGTCAACTAGCGTTATACCAAACGCCATACCCTGGACTTGTTGCTGCGGAGGCATCTGCCCTCCGACGGTCCCCTGACCGCCTCCCATCGGCATACCAGGAGCAGGCAAGATTGTTGCTGGAGGGATGTAAGACTGTCCCCCATAAGCAACCACCTGCTGCTGTGGCTGCCCTTGGTAGAACTGCTGCTGCATCGGCTGCCCGTAGCCTACTGGTAACTGCTGCCCCGGAGCTGGACCCGCATAGTAAGCACCTGCTCCCGCCTGCTGCATATGCGATGAGGGAAAAGTTCCCGCACCCCCCCCATACACATTTGCATTAGGAAAAAGGGAACTACCCTGATTGCCGCCCCACTGCGGGCTCCGATTTGAGTTGGGACGTTCCCGTGAATCTGAACGCCCTCCCCGACGTCGCGGTGGAGATCGATCTCGGCTCCGCTCCGGTGACCTATCTCGATTCCGTGAATCGCGTCGTCCTCGGTCGTATCCGCCACGAACTAGACGACGAGCTCGACGAAGAACTAGCAGCCGACCTTGTTGAGGACGCATCCGATGACCCCCGTAAATTCCATGAGGGGTCCACGGATTCATTCCCGTGCCTGCCCGGGATATCTCTTCCCATAGACGCCGGTGCGTCGCCGCCGTCTGAAGTGAGAGGGTTCCATACCCTGAACTTTTCCCATTCACCCTTCAAATAAGGTGCCTCACCAGGATCCGTCCATCCCTTCTGATCGTATGCCTTCCGATCACGATCCTGAAGGTTCTTGAGCTCCTGCGAATACTTATTCGTATTCAACAAGCCATGGAAGGGACCCACTGGATAGTCGTAGCGTACCTTCCTCAAGACTTCCTTCTGCACCGAGTCATCCCAGCCTTCAGGATGAAAATTCTGGCAATTGCTCTTGCACATGGCTCCCGATTTGAGCCACAAGGCTCCCGCCTTCTTCATGCACAACGGCCTATGCACCCTGGGGTTGTAGTATGACCTCTGGAACCGTTGACGACCTTGCCCCGGCCCCCCTTGGGGTCTCTGACCATAGAACTGAGGTCCCCTGCGCGAGTACCCCAGGCCCCAATAAACTTCATCCCCGGGCTCGAATGGTCCCGCACCATCCCCTCCCCCCTGGTTCTGATTACCTTGAGTGGGAGTCCCTGACCTCGGACCCGACCACTTCCACTCATCGATGATGGTTTTCTGGACTCGACGCATGACTTTCCCCACCACGTCTTCATCCACGTTCCATATCTCCGGACTGGCCTCAGGGGTAGACTGTCCAGTACCCTTGAGGAGGTATTCCCATACCTCTGTGTCCGTCTGAATCTCTTTCGCCATCTTAATAAAGACTTGATTGTTCAGATCGAACAATGCCACAGCCGTCAATTTGAAGGCTTCTGCAGGTGTGAGCATAATCACCATGTCCATTATCCTCTGGAACATGTAGTGGAGTACAGGCTTCTTATTCACCATCCACTTGACCTCCGCCTGCAGCTGACTGACCTCCTGTGACTTAGAGGCAAAAACATGGTAGCCCATCTTCTCTGCGAGCATCAGACCAATACTATCGACACACATGGCGTCGAACCGAGTAGACTGCAGCTTTCCCCAAAAAGCTGCCCACACCTCGCTTTGCATAAGCCATTCGTTGTCCACCGATGACTGACAACGAAAGAACCTATCAGCCACTATGGCCACATCCTCAGGCGTATAAATGTTAGCTGAACGACAGACCCGACGTACCTCTGTCAGCCACATACGAAGCTCAGAGATATGCCTAGGAATTGCAACCTTCTGATTGTCCAGAGCAAAAGCCTTCTGGTCACCCAGAAGGCGGTCCACATCCTTCTGGTGACGCTCAATAGTACGACGTCGTTCCTCGTCGTTCTTTTCCATCTTACGGTTCCATGACGAAACCGCAAGCTTTCGTCGTTCTGCCTGGCCATCCCAAGCCACAGCAAAATGATAAAAAGCTTTGGCCATATAAACGATATCATCCACTACCAGCAATCGTTCCAACGTGACGAGATTTTCAGACGATCCCGCTGTAGCCCAAGTGGGCTTTGTCCCTGAGACTGCCTTAACCCAGAAGCCATCCATTGCGTCGAAAATGGGCGTGAACACGTCGTCTATTGAGAGCACTTTAGCCCCAACACCACTCTTGGGCCGAAAAATAAAGTTGCCCATTGCGTGCACAGTGGGTGACACTCTGGCCCAAACCTGACTGTGAAACTGAGCAAACTTTTGCACTTCAGTCCATCTTGGATGCCCTTGATCCAAGACATCCCAAGACTGCCAACAGCCAACCAAGTCGTACACAGGCTGTCCGTGACGTTTGACAAAGTCACGAGAAAGGTCTCCAGCCATGGCAGTGGTGCCCCAGGCTTCAGCTTGGACTTGTCCCAACCTCACTATATTGAGATCGACCATTCCCTCCGTTGATGCCATCAATCTGGACGCATCCAGCCTCTCAGGCGTCCAGTAGTTGGTCCCCATGCCCACAGCTTCTGCAATTTGAATCACCATCTCTGCTGCCACCATAACATTAGCCACTGTGGTGCGTCCGATCACAAGTGTGTCCCACACGTTCCTCGTCGAACCAGGCGAGATAGCATTAATGCATTGTCTGACCGTCTGCAATGCCTTTGTGGACGGTAACTGGTCCGCCCAACTATCACCTGTGAGACGAAACTGCCACATCGTCTTCAAATCGTCTTCCAGACGAGCAGAGATGAAGTGCAAAGAGGGAGGTGTTCCCCCTGTTGTCGACGAACTCGACGCTGTGAGGGCTCCTGCCCCCATAAAACGTGTACCAAGAGAGGAAGGTACCAAAGGCCCACCCCCCCTAGTATACGCTGGTGTAGAATAAGGGCTGCTTGCTGTCAACATCCTCCTCCTATTCTCACGTGGTAACATATCGAAATGAGAAAGAGAAGAGAGATGTGAGAAAGCAACAAATGACACACACAGCACACACACACAACAGGCTGCTCCACACACAGCTTATGAGTTATGCTGGTGACACCTGTTTCCTCCAACCGAATACAAAACAAATGTGCGTGCTCCTACACCTCACACACAATCTGTTTCTATCTCTCTCCCCCTAAGGAGAGCTCAACTGTCTAAAGCAAAACTTGAAAAAGGTCAACATCCTTTTCTGTCGGAAATTCCGATGTGTCAAAACCTCAAGAAAAACAAGGCAAGAAAAACGTGAGAACTTGAGCTTTTCGTGAACCTCACGAAAAGCAAAAGCAAAACCCCGTTCAATTTTTGTTAGTGGCTCCAGATGTAACCGGAACAGCTACTCTGACACTTAGTCGTACCTCAACTGTAGAGGGGCAGACCAAGCATAAGAGTCAAGTAACGACAAGCCGGACAACACTTGATGCCACTATGTAATGTACGGGCCGGCCGACAGGCTATTTAATAGCCCAGCGGTGGCATAAGACTCGTGACGCCAAACTATTGTAATAAATACCGTCACCGTACCGAAACATTCAAAGTTAACATTGTGTTAAACTTTCTAAGTTAAGTTTTTACTTCAAGTTTACACTTCCATTCAAGTTTAGTTCCGTTACTTCATTTTCAAACTGTTCATTTATTTATTCTGTCATAACTTGTACTAGACTGAGTTGTTACGTTTTCAACTGCCGTTAACAGATCAATTTATTTCAAGTTCCTTTACCTGTTAGCTGCTTTTTTTCCCCGTATCTTGTATTGGACAGCTCAAGCAGTCACTTTCGACAGTCGGTCGTCGTCTCTTGTCTTGACAGGGCCTCGCCATCGCCGAGGCGCGACGAAGGGGGAAAGATCAGGCGAGTTGGGACATAACCAGAACTTGATATTGCTGGAGGGAAGGAGAGAGAGAGAGAGAGAGAGAGACAGAGAGAGAGAGAGATTATAAATATATATATATATTTATATATATATATATATAATGAGAGAGAGAGAGAGAGAAAGAGAGAGAGAAAGAGAGAGAGAAAGAGAGAGAGAGAGAGAGAGAGAGGGAGGGAGAGAGAGAGAGAGAGAGAGAGAGAGAGAGAGAGAGAGAAGGTTCCCTGGCTCGTTAAGCCACGAGTTTGAAGAAAGGTGAAGTGTGCCCATCACGTAATCGAGAGAGAGAGAGAGAGAGAGAGAGAGAGAGCGAGAGAGAG
>WBZZ01003860.1:17500-20000 GCA_019918135.1 Paulinella micropora | reverse complement strand
AATAATACACAAAGCCAAAAAAGACGAAATAATGAAGACGCTAGAAGAAAATAAAAACAACCCAAAAAAACAACACAGAAAACTCAGAGAATTAGTACCTAACAACAAACCACCGAGAGCGTCACCAACCACAATACAGTACAACAACAAAACACACACAGACCCCATAGAAATAGCAAACGCACTCAACGATCACTACATAACAATAGGTAAAAAAACAAGCAACAGCATACCAACAACCGAACACAAACAACAACAAGAAGAGAGAGCGGAAGAAAACAAACACATCCAAGCTTCAAACTACATAACACAACAGAAGACATTGTAAACAAAACACTAAAAAATATGAACAGAGATAAAGCAGAGGACATATACAAAATAAAACCAACACTTATAAAAGACATGCACGCCTTCTCACACCTATGCTTACCAACCTCTTCAACAAAGCCATAAATGAAAATAAATACCCAGACGCACTCAAAACAACAAAAGTAATAGAACTATACAAAGCCAGCGACACAAGCATGCCAGCCAACTACAGACCGATATCACTACTACCCATAATAGCTAAAGTATTTGACACAATAATAAATAAACAAATAATGGACCACCTAACAAAACACAACATAATATCACATACACAATACGCATTCCGACCTAACTCAAGCACAACCATGACAGTCCAAACCATAATAAACCAAATACAAAAACATAAAGATAAAGAAGAGCTAGTACTAGCTCTTTACGTAGACCTCTCGAAAGCATACGACACAGTAGAACATTCAAAGTTACTCGACAAACTTCGACGAAATTTTAATTTCAACGAAGGCACAGTCCAGTTCTTTGAATCCTACTTCTCAAATCGCATTCAAGAAGTCCACACACAATATGCCAAGTCCCACAAACGCACCATCACACATGGCATCCCACAAGGCAGCACATTATCCACCACCTTCTTCCTACTCTATATTAACGACATAATCAATATCATACAACAAGGAACAGTATATACATATGCAGACGACACAACACTTATAATAACGGCAAAAACTCCTACAGACTTACAACAAAAAACACAAACAGAAATAACTAAGCTAATAAACTACTTCCATTCTAATAACCTAGTACCCAACCCAACAAAAACAACATACACAATTTTCCATAAAACAAAACAAAATATCACAATAACAATAAACAACCACACCCTCGAGCAATGCCAACACGCAAAACTCCTGGGCATAACACTACAACATAACCTTAAATATGACCAACATATCAACAACATAATCCGTAAACTCCAACCCACAATCAACTCATTATTATATGCTAAAAAATATCTAAACACCAAAACAATGAAACAACTATACTACACACACATATATCCACACCTCATACAAAACATCTCCATCTGGGGGACGCATGACAACAAAAAGAAATATATACAACCACTCATAAAAATACACAAAAAAATAATCAGAATAATTGCAAAAACACACTACCGCGCACATACCAAACCAATCCTAAATCAACTCAAACTACTCGACATCACCCACCTATACACCCTCCGTGTATGCATAGAAAATCACCCATTCATTTACCCTAAAAAACACCTCAACAGACCACTCCACAATAACACATTTACACCAATCAATACCATACATCCATACAAAACCCGATACTCAACAAAAGGCAGCCTCTTTGTTAACCACAAAGACCCATACCTCACCAAGATCTTTGCAGATCAATGGAAATCAATTCCAAAACATATAACAGATGAAACAAAAATAAAGCCATTCAAAAAAGCACTAATGACATATCTACTAAAACATCAACAAACATCATAATATATGTAACATGCACACGCGCGAAAAAAAAAAAAAAAAAAAAAAAAAAAGAGAGAGAGAGAGAGAGAGAGAGAGAGAGAGAGAGAGAAAGGGAACACCAAGCTTGCTCCTTTGTCTACTACCTGAAGGAGAACTCTCCGGATCAATCGACGTATATGGTCAACCACGCCCACTCTCAACTCCCCCTCTCTCTCTCTCTTTCTCTCCTTTCTCTCTCTCTCTCTCTCTCTCTCTCTCTCTCTCTCTCTTTCACTTCTTCTAGATGGAAAAGAAAAGAGAGGGGGGGCCGCCGCACATAAACGACTACACCTTTACAATAACATATATACATAACATAACAACATAATATTAATATCACCGCACAATATATCTAAACAGAAATATTAATTTTAATAACTATAATATAATATTAATACTGAGCAGCTGAATACTAATTTAATATCGATATCTTCCTTAATACGCTCAACTAGTACTGAATAACTAGGTTTCCACCTTAGATAAAGGTATAACTTACTAGCTATACTTTTCACGTGGACGTTCCCTGAGTCCAATTGTAAAATTGTTCTCTCAATAAAAAAAAATGAAGAAAGAGAGAGTGAGTGAGTGAGTGAGTGAGTGAGTGAGTCAGTCAGAGTGAGTGAGTGAGTGAGTGAGTG
>WBZZ01003860.1:0-2500 GCA_019918135.1 Paulinella micropora | reverse complement strand
TGATTTTATGATCGATGATACAGACCGTTTTTATGTCGTTGTTGTTGTTGTTGTTGTTGTTGTTGATGATGATGATGGATGATGATGATGATGATGATGTTGTTGTTGTTGTTGTTGTTGTTGTTGTTGTTGCTGCTGCTGCTGCTGTTGTTGTTGTTGTTTTTGTTGTTGTCGGTTAGGTTATGATATATGACAAAGAAGGAATGTCCTTTTGGAGGTCAAATGACGGCCGATCAGAGGTCTCTCTCTCTCTCATTATTATTATTATTATTATTATTATTATTATTATTATTATTATTATTATTATTATTATTATTATCCCCGATGAAAAAACCTAGTCACACTTGCTAAACAGAGTTCCAGCCCAATGGCCTCAAGGCGTTAAACTGTGACGCCAACTCATAACCCTTTGGTGGTAGATGCTGGGGAGGAGGGTCGTTGCGCGCGTAAAAGATCTTAAACTCCGCATATGCAGGACCCAGCAGACACCAGATTGTTATGGGTGGGGTTTCGAGGCAGCTCTAGCAACCGCGCTTGGTGTATGCACTTGCACATTCGGTGACGTCTTGCAAGAGGTTGCTGGGACTGCGGAATAACCTCGGCTTAGTGCAGTCTTGCCCTCAGGAGCTCCATCGGTGGCCCCGATCATCAGGCGAGAGACTGACACGGGGGGGTGGAGGACCTCGAACAAGGGTATTGGAGGCTTATGTCCGTTGAGGATATGCCATTAGCTGCATCAGTACGCCTCAGATATAGTATTATTATTATCATTATCATTATCATTATCATTATTATCACGATTATTATTATTATTTAGGGAGTACATAGGCCATCGGTCCCTTTCCGTGGGCTGATTCGTATAAAGCTCCTAGAGTAATGTTCTATGCCGTCACTTCCTTTATTCCACCGATTGGTGTGGAGACTTTCCTTATGGAATGGAGGACTGGATGCACATGGCCTTTTGGCTCAGCAATTGGCAGGAGATACATTATTATTATTATTATTATTATTATTATTATTATTATTATTATTATTATTATTATTATCATTATTATTATTATTATTATTATTATTATCATTATTATTATCATTATCATTATTGTTATTATTATTATTATTATTATTATTATTATTATTATTATTATTATTATTATTGGACACCGTGATAGCCCAGTGGTCAAGTTCTACCATCTGGGCCCTGTCGCCAGTTCGATTCCCGTCGGTGCCACCAGTATTTTCATTGAACATACCGATCCGTCTGGACCAGTATTTTCATTGAACATACCGGCCCGTCTGGAAGTGTTGGAACTGCCCTTGCGGGGGTGTCATTAGAGCTTATCGTCAATTCTTCGTACTCACCTCACGGGTGAGACGATGGAGGCGCATGTGCAGCAATGCATCAGCCATTGACAGAGAAGCATTATTATTATTATTATTATTATTATTATTATTATTATTATTATTATTATTGTTATCAAAATTATCATTATTATTATCCCCCTTTGCGCACACCAGAGGGATTTAGCGGCTCGTATTTGGTGTATCTGTCACTTCTTGATGAGCTCTCTTCGAAAATAATAAATATTGTGGTTCCGCATTGCGTGAAAACCAGGAAAATCAGGTTTTTGCGCCACCAGGCGCCGTTTGCGCACACCAGAGGGAGTTTGAGGCTGATGTTTGGTGTACCCGACCCTCTCGGTGAGCTCTCTTCGGAGATCCAAAGGTTTTGGTGCCGGTGGCACAAAAACCAGAGATTTCAGGTTTTGTGCCATAAGAGCTTACACTTGTTCTGCTGGTTCTCCGGCAATCGAACTTATCCTGTCGACGGGGAAGGGGGGGTCCGGGGGCCCTCCACCCGGAACCCCAGCCCGACTATTGTACGTACCCCACGCGAATTAGCCGGCACCAAAATGAATGGCTGAGAATGATCCAAGGCTCTAAGAGTTGTGCCGAAGGGTTTATGCCGGTCACCTCCGGCAATTGAACGTACCCTGTCGACTGTGGAAAGGCGGGGGGTCCGGAGGGCCCTCCCCCCGGGAAACCCAGCCCCGCATTTGTACGTACCCGAAGCAAATTCGCCGGCACCAAAATGAATGGCTGAGATTGCTCCAAGGCTGTAAAAGTTGTGCATGTGAGAGTGAGAGGTAAAGCGACTTTGGGGGGGGGTGCGCGAAACGCGCACCGCAAACCATCCTTTCAGGTGTTGACGCAGCCCCTAGTTATTATTATTACTATTACTATTACTATTACTATTATTATTATGATTATTGGACACCGTGATAGCCCAGTGGTCAAGTTCTACCATCTGGGCCCTGTCGCCAGTTCGATTCCCGTCGGTGCCACCAGTATTTTCATTGAACACCGGTCCGTCTGGACCAGTATTTTCATTGAACATACCGGCCCGTCTGGAAGTGTTGGAACTGCCCTTGCGGGGGTGTCATTAGAGCTTATCGTCAATTCTTCGTACTCCCCTCACGGGTGAGACGATGGAGGCGCATGT